>JBBMKE010361852.1:0-13098 GCA_037834125.1 Lippia alba | reverse complement strand
TTTATGATAAATGTTCTATTATATATATAATTATTTTTTATTTTGTAAAATTTATTTTAAATATTAATAAAGTAAAAAATTAGGTGAATGTCATGTCATAGGCTACTTGGCAAGATCCGTCTTATGTGGCGCCAACTTTGGAGACACGCAGGATTTAATGCCACGTCATAAGCGGTTTTCAAAAATCGGAGCGGCTTTCCGGCCGGTTTTCCCAACTCCGGCGAAAATTTGCATGATTTTGCAAGATTTTGGGAGCTGTGGGACATTTTTGTAACCGGAAAAGTTTGTGTACCAAAATTATAAAATTGGTCTAGTTGGCATACCATTTTTGTAATTTTTCCTTCCTTTTAATTTTTAAATACTCAAATACAAAAATTCTAATTATACTAACATAATGTCGAATCATTCAATTATATCATTTGATGACATAAACTAAAAATTATATTTGATGTGAGCTTGGCTTGAACATTTTTAGATCACTAAAGCAGTGTCAAGGCCCAGCAAAATTAGGAAGAGGTCGAACAATTTGTTTCCATTTCTAAATTCTAAGTTCTTTTTGATCCCTCATAGTTTTCCACCACCCAATTGAACTATTGAGTGAAAGACTAATCTTTCGGGATAATTGAATGAGCTAATTCCTTTTAATTTTTAAATACTCAAATACATAAATTCTAATTATACTAACATAATGTCGAATCGTTCCATCATGCCGTTTGATGACATAAACTAAAAATTATATTTGATGTGAGCTTGGCTTGAACATTTTTAGATCACTAAAACAGTGTCAAGGCCCAACAAAATTAGGAAGAGGTCGAACAATTTGTTTCTCATTTCTAAATTCTAATTTCTTTTTGATCCCTCATAGTTTTCGACCACCCAATTGAGCTAATTGCAGTGACCCCTCCCAACGTAAATTTTACATCCACAAGGTTCAAACCCGAGACCTTGCTTTGTGAACTCAAGCTCCTATCCACTTGTGCCAATTGCCCCTTGGTCTAAATTCTAAGTTCTAACAATTTATTTTTATTCAATTTTCTTCTCATTTCTAACCTTAGAAATTTATTTTATCTATTTTCTATCATTAAAAGGATCTCAAACATCTGTCAGGTGAATTCATCCAAAAACTTACATGGTAAATTAAGTTTTATAACATCTTACATGAATGTGGAATTTTTTTGTTTCAAACTCAGAGTTTTTTGAACTCAATTAATTTTAAGAGTAAATATATTATATGAGCCAATTTTCATAAAATTTATACCAATCATTTGATAAATTACGAAACATTTATTGCTTGTTATTCTGGTTTGCCCAAAATTGGATTCGATTATGTGAGTGTGACAGAAGGGGCTACGTATAAATATTTTTTCCCTAAATCCTTTTCTCTTGTTATTCAAGATTAGGTGATGATTCAAGTTGTCCTTGTTGATGCATATTTATTATTATTTATCGATGATGTTCCTTGTGGTGAATAATAAATATGGCCATGTGAGATCACATAGCAATATTTTAAACAAAAGAAGAGATTTTGAGTTTTTGACTATGTCAGAACACTGACATTTCTTGAATTCAATCTAATTTCCTTGTCTATTTTAATCAAAATTACACTTTCAGAAATATTAATTCTTGATTCCTTTAAATCATTTTTCTTCGCACACATATACACATTAATAGAAATCGAAAGCGTGATCCATTCGTCCACATGTATCTTACCATTAGGTTATCTATTTGTCCTAAATATTTTAATACAATTAATTTGATTGATTGAAATTTTAAAAAGACCAATCATTTAAATAATAATTATAATTTTTTTAACATACACTTCCAGGTATCCAGAGAAATTTAAACTAGAATCCTGAAAAAAGAATTCTTTTAACTTCTTTGCTTTGGAGCAATTTCTATCCGCCATTGTAATACATTTGATTGGTTAAAATTCAACGGTCCTAATTAAAAATTTCCCTCCTATACAAATTTCCACTCCACTCTGTAATTCAGCGTCTCTGTTCCCACATTAACTATCTTTGCCACTAACTGCCCATCATGATATTAATATGTCATCAACTCCACAATTCCACATATTCTCCCAATTAATGCCTTTCAACTTCAAGCAAATTCTTTCTTGATCCCAAAACCTCACAGAGAAAGTCAACTGGAATACCAAGATGACGGATCAAACTCCACTGCTCAAGAAATCACCGCCGGAGGCGGCGGTGCACTGCCACGATCACCACTACCTCTCCTTAGACGACACGATTGAGCACTGTATCGGAAACTTTAACCGAACCCAGTTGCTCCAATCCATGATTGCCTCGTTTGCATGGTTTTTCGACTCGCAACAAGCCTTCATCAGCATCTTTGCTGATGCAGACCCCAAGTGGAGCTGCCGAAGTTCACCTTGCAACAACACCAGCAACATATGCCACCTTCCAAAGGATTCTTGGTCGTGGGATTTGCCTGCGCACACGTCTACCGTGTCCGGGTGGTCCCTTCAATGTGCGGGCTCTGTCATCACAGGCCTTCCGGCGTCATCCTTCTTCTTGGGTTGCTTGGCAGGCGGGTTCATCCTAGCAACTTTAGCTGACTCGTCTTTGGGCCGGAAAAATTTACTGGTGTTGTCATGTATGCTGATGTCCCTAACAGGGATTCTCACTATCTTCTCACCCAATATATGGATTTATAGTGGGTTGAGATTTGTGAGCGGATTCGGACGAGCCACCATCGGAACCTGTGCTCTTGTTCTCGGAACAGAGCTAGTTGGGAAAAAATGGAGAGGAAATGTTGGAGTGATTGGTTTCATATGGTTTACTTTCGGGTTTCTGTCTCTCCCGATTCTGGCTTTCTTGCTACGAGGTTATTCATGGAGATTAATCTATCTCTGCACTTGTATCCCCTGTTTGATTTACTCCATATTAGTGTATTTCTCATTACACGAATCTCCCCGATGGCTTTTCATCAAAGGGAGAAAAGAAGAATTTGTGAAAACACTCACAAGCATGGCTTCCCCTGAAAAACGCAGCAAATTATCCGAAACCTCATTCGAGCATTTAATCGAACAGGTGGAGTGCCCACAAGAAGAAAACATTTACTCCGCCCTCAAGATCCTGCTAAAAAAGCCCTGGGCTTTTCAGCGTCTAGTTTTAGTAATGGTGGTCGCATTAGGCCTCGGCCTCGTCTACTTAGGCATGCCTTTGGGCCTCGGCAACCTCTCAGTCGACCTGTACTTAAGCACAGCACTAAACGCATTATCAGAGCTCCCGGCATCAATGGTCACATTCTTCCTCATAGGTAAACTCAACAGAAGAGGATCCGTTCTGGGTCTTTCCCTATTGAGCGGGACTTGCAGCGTGGCCTGCGTGGTGGTCGCACGAAAAGGAATCCTGATAGCGCTGGAATTAGTGTCGTTTTTCAGTGCATGTACCGCGATGGACGTGGCGATGATCTACATCCTGGAATTGTTTCCGACGTGCGTGAGGAACACGGCGGTGTCAATGGTGCGGCAGGCGATTGTGCTTAGCGGCGTTGTTAGCCCGATGCTGGTGGCGGCGGGGAGGGAGAATGGGTGGCTGTCTTACGGCGTGTTTGGGGCGGCGATCTTTGTTTGTGGGATGTTTGTTATGTGGCTGCCGGAAACCAATGGGAGGAGAATGTGCGATACTATGGAGGAAGAAGAGTTCAAGAGTGACGATGGTGGTGAAGGATGTTGAGCAATTGTATTTCGCATTTATTATTTGTTTTTTTTATTTTGTTTTGGTAGTGTCTGAAAAGGTAAGTTCTCGAAGTGTTTTTGTTTTGGAAAATGGAAGATTTTAATTAAGACATTCATATCAATATTGGTAGTCATTTAATTCAATACTTAGAACCTTAGAGGAGCATTACCGGTTAAAATTCCAGTTATTTTGCCCCTTTAGATGTTAAGAAGAACCACACATATAAATTCTTAACCGATTGGACTAAACTGGTTAGTCATTTCGATCAAGATTTAACATGATTAAATATATTGATAGACAACCGAATTAAAGGAGAAAATCTTTTAAATTTATCAAACTAGTTTGATCTGTTGGGTCTAAAGTTTTCCTCCCATTAGGGTTTGTAGTGTGTTCACATCCACTAGATTTTCTTAAATATATAACTTTCTTGGTTATCAAAATAGCATATTAGTAAAGTTTCAAATATAACTAAAGGGAAAATTACATCCACCTACTCTGTAGTTAGACATAATATATACACGCGTACGTATACATCCCTTTTCCCCACCCTTGAATAAAATTGCACGGGCAGCCGGCGAGAAAAAATGCGGGGGATCTGTCGCCGCCGCAACACAACAATCTCACCCCGCCCCCACCCCACCACGCCACTTCCTTCCTCGCCTAATCTGCCGCCACCGCTGTCCATCCAAAATTCCCAAATCAGCCGCCGCCGCTCGAGTGGATCTGAGTGTATGTGAAAGCATTTGTGCGTTTGTGTTATTGTGTGATTGTGTATGGCGGACTTGGTGGTGGTGGTGGTTGGCCGAAAATGGTGTGCCAATATGGCAGACTTGCTAGTGGTGGTGGTGGCTGATGATGAGTAGAATTGGTGGTGAAGGCGAAGAATAGGCGGTGGTTGGTGTTGGTTGTGTGGCGAAGGTGGCAGCTGGTGTTGGTGGAGGTGGTGGTCGCCGGAAGAGCTCGTTGGAGAAGGAGCCCCAACCTCCGCCATTGCCGCGTCTCTGATTCGTCATTGAGCCACCACCGTTAAAAATCAGTCCACAAAATTGGTACCAATGCGATCCTCGTATCGCGGTGATCGAAAAGTACTATACGTACGTCGCGGTGATCGAAAAGCACTATACGTACGTCGAATTTGGCGAAGAAACGAGAAATCCCCAATTTTTGATGTCACCATCCATCTTCTCCGACGGGCTGCGGGATGGTTGGGTTTTCATTTTGTTTATATTATTTATTTTAATTATGAAATAAAATAGAATTTATATGAATAAAATTATTAAAAAAATATTAAATTTTATCAAAATACAAAACAATTATATCTATTTTTTTAATTTTTATTAAAAATAATTATATAAAAGAATATGCATTTAATTACTAATTAAAAATATAAACATACACAATAAAAATTAGATTTATCAATTATATATATTACCTTTTTTTTAATCTTCGAAAAATGTAATATTAATATAATTTGAACACAAAGATAAATAGTTTATATTTTTTTAACAAAACGATCCCTGGAAAATATGACAATTACATTGCAGTCCCTGAGGGTATTTTGGTAAAATTATAAAAATAATAAAATATTCATAGTTATTTTCGGCATTACAGGGTCAAAACATAACGGAACCCTAACGGTTTTGAGGACCTCAAACGGAATATGAACTATAAGGACTTATTTGTAATTTTCCGATAATGATGAACTTGTGTTACTTCTGTTTCGTTCTCGTTTATCCTTGATGGCTCCCAGTTTGGTTCAGTTATCCCGGAACAGGGATTCGCCACGGTGACCCTCTTTCGCCTTATCTTTTCCTTCTTTGTGCAGAAGCTTTCTCTCTTTGTCTGCAGGACCTTGAGAATAGGGGGATTATTAAAGGAGTCTCCATTTGTAAAAGTGCACCAAGCATTTCTCACCTGTTATTTGCTGATGACACTCTTGTTTGCGGTTTGACAGATATACGGGCTTTTGATGGATTTGTTGGTGTGTTGGAGTTGTTTTCTAGAGCCTTGGGACAAGTGGTTAACTTTCAAAAATCGTCCGTGGTTTTTAGTAGGAATGTTAACTCTGTGGATTGCTCTTTTTTGGCTAGTCGGTTGGGTGTTCAATTGGTTCAAAAATTTGACCTCTACTTGGGTTTGCCATCAGTGGCCGGAAGATCGAAGAGGACTTTGTTTGCCTCACTCCGTGATCGTGTTCAGAATAAAGTTTGTGGTTTCTCATAGAAGAATTTATCCTCGGCAGGAAAGGAGATCTTAATCAAAGTTGTGGTTCAAGCGATCCCTTCATATTGTTTCAAGTTCCGGATTCTTTTATTAGAGAACTCGACTCCTTTTCGGCCAATTTTTTGGTGGAATCACTACTAGAAAAAGAGGCTTTTGCGACGCTTTTTCTGTTGTGACGCTACCCTAAAGCGTAACATAGGTAGCCGTCTTATTAGCTTATCGTGACGCTTTCCGGTATTTCTATATCTTTTCTGTAATGACACTTCAAAGCATCGCGATATAGTGTGTTTAGTGACGCCTTTAAGTGTCATATTAGGAATCCTAACTACCATAACTGACAGGGTATGATGACAAAAATAAGCGTCGCAATAACGTTTGATGCGACGCTAAAAGGCTTCGTATTATATATGCTTTAAAGACGCTTATGGTTGTCTCTACTGGTATATTGAGACGCTGATGAGCATCGTGATATTGTGTAATGTGACACGTTGTGACATCTCAAATAGTTATTGCGACGCTCAATGAGTGTCTCTATAAATATATTGCGACGCCTTAGGCGTCTTCAAATGTTTTGTGATGATGATTAGCATCTCAAATTACTTGTTTAGACGCCCTTCATTTTCTTAAATTGTGGGTATCATGACGTTTTTTGGCATCTCAAAAATACTGTTATGACACCTATTATTATCTCGAAATATCATTTTTACGACTCCTTTTAACATCTCAAATAAATTGTTGTAACGCTTGTTATTGCCTCCAAATGGGTTTATTTTGACGCCTATTATGTCTCCAAATTCGATTATTATGATGTAATTGTCCCAATACAATGAATTAAAAAGCCACACATAACATTTGAAATAGAAATGGATAATGTAATATTGTCATTTCATATGCCAAAAATTATTCACAACATTTGCAAAGGCATTTTGCCGCTGTTTACTGACCCGGATATACATGCCTTCCGAATAGAAATATATATGTCCAAATGCATTTCAAATGCATTTTAAGGCTGTACCTAAAATGCACCCAAATATATGTCCAACAACAGAAATATGTTGTCCCCAAAATGCACCCAAATAAGCTGCCTAAGCAAAGCAAAAGTAAAAGTCATTTCAAGGCAAATATAGATGTCCAAAAACACATTTCCCACATCATGCACAGATTAAGAAGACAGGTATACAAGTCCAAAATGGCAAAAACTAAATTATCATTTGCATCCAAATTTCATTGCCACCACCTCACCAACTGCTTCACTATAGTTTTGAATTGTTACATTGATCGAATTAAATCCTCGTCAAACTCGGCCGCCACATGAATGAGGACTTCACACCAATTATTTCCCAATTGAACTTGATCTTTTTTATGGATCTAAGCTTTGAAGACAACCAACCGCCACAACTTTGAATTAATCAAACACGCTATGCAAGGAAAGTTTCCCTCCAAGCTGGTATAGATCAGAAATATAGAATCATTTAACTTTGTTTAGTTTGTTAGATGCATTTGAAAAATGAAAAACACTTACAACTGGCAATGCAGTTACATTTTTGCAAATTATTATACACAGGAAAACAGTATGCAATAGCAGGGCAGTCCTTAAGGCAAATTAACATATGTAACTTCATCTTAGTTAAACATACTTACAACTCAATTCATCCATGCATTTCATTACACGTACGTAATCATGATGATACAAAAATATTCCCTAAATCAAAGCAACTGCAACATTCAGAATAGTCTAAACACCTTACTTTGGCATCTTATTTCAAGTACAATTAATCAGGTATGCGACAATATTCCCCAACTCCACATGTATCAACTTATTACAGCCAAAAAATGTTCATTTAACATAATATTGATATTTGATATTCAACACATGAACTCAATCCACAAATATATTCATAATGATCATGCTACATTCAGAATAAGTTGAATCAAACACATGACTATAATTAGAGTACATTTGTAGCTATATTGCTATTTGATCATGCTACATGCAGAACAAGTTGAATCAAAAACCTTACTTTAATCATGATACATTCAGAAATATTGTTGTTTAGTTATGGCACTTTTCGAAAAGTCTAAACACCCTACTTTAATCATGCTTGAATCAGTCCAGAAATATTGTTGTTTGATATTCAATACATGAACTCAGTGCACTCATTAAATTCCACTAATATTTCCAATTTTAAGATATAAGTAATGCAATATAATTAGAAAGCTACATGTAGGGGTCTTTTATCCGCCAATGAGGTTTGCCGGAACGAAGTACAATGAAGTGAGCGGATAATGACGAAGGGACTTAAGTAACTGGAGGAGGAGATTCATTGTTTCCTATTTGCTTGCTCAGCTTCAATAGTTCTTGTATTTGCTTGTTTTGTTCCATCATTTGTTTGTTTTGTTCCATCACAATTTGCTTTAACTCAGTAATATCCTTCTTGTAAGTCAGGCTAGTTCGAGAGGACCTGCCTCGTACGAGAGCATCACCATATACATAAGAAGCAAGTACACCATAACCATACATACACATTCTTCCTCCTTTGTCATCTCCAGCTACTTGAGCAAATATGTCATTTGGCCCTTTGTCGGAGAGAGTGCACTTCTTTTTTCTTGCATCTTTTGCTGTAAATAAAATACCAAAACCAATTATGTCGACTTAAACACAACAGACTTGAAAGAAATGCACATAATACTAAATAACTTATAGAAAATACAACAGATTTAAAACCATCTTACCCATGAATCTGCTAAAATAGGATTGTATGATACTCCCTTTTTAGTATAACATTTTCCAAATAGATCCATCCTACTTGGTTCGGCATCCATTTGATCAACAGCTAGTGCAACATCAACTTTATTTCCTTCAAGATTAGTAGATTAGCCATCACTTAATTCCTTTGTTTCTTTCTACAAAGCCCACAAAACTTTGATTAACATAAATGTATCAGCCATTGTTGTAAAAAATTTATATATTGAAAATGTGAACCTTCATTTCATGTCTGATTTGGCGAAACTCCTTTTTCCTGTAACATGTATCATTTTCTTCTGTGCTCTATTTTCTTTGTTTTGGGCACTGATTTTCTATACCAAGAAAAGAGAACACAAACTGAAATCTAAGAAAAGAATGCACATACTGCTCACTTAATATAATAGACAAATAAACTGCAACAGTAGTAATTACAGTTTAGTTGTTACCCGAGATTTGTCGGAGCTCCAGAACAGAACTAAAATTTTCCATTGAATTGGGATGACTTTTATATCTTTTGTATTCGGTCTCTTATGCAAGTTATCCTCTAACGATGAATTTGGATCAAAATATTTACTCTTAACTCTATTATTCCATGTTCTCCAACTTTTAGATCAAATATCCCAAGAGACATCTTCCATGTCATACACCCCAGTAAATTTCTCCTGAATTATTACGAAAAAATTGGTTCAGCCCTAACGTAACGACTCAATTAAATATTATACAACAACAGTCTAGAATATGAAGCATTAAGTAATCACCTTGATAAGATCCAACAGATTCTTCTTAATGGATGGTGGTACTTTGTGCTAGTCCTCATAATCAAGTGGAAGAAGATACCCGTTTCTAACCAAAGTACCAATAAATTCAACATATTCACTTTTATTTGGACCAATAGGCTTACCAAGATCATCAAACTCCACTCTAACTTGTTGTTTTCTAGCCTAAACACGTGGTAGGTTAGTTGATCCTCGAGCATTTATCTCAACAGATTTGCCTACATTGACAAATTTACTTATGTTCAAATAAAATCCCTTGATATAGCTAAATACAACATTAGTATATAGGGAGAATTACATACAAGTCCCTCAGTTTAGGTGTATTTACTTTCCAACCCACGAATCTTTGAATATTACATACAAGTCCCTCAGGTTACAATGCCGTTAGAGGTCCATAATTGCCGTTAGGGTTCCGTTAAATTTTTACAAATTTAATTACAAATAAGTCCCTCAATTATGAAAGTGATAACAAAACGATCCCTTAGGTTTACGTTGACTTCTAACGGCCAGAATCAAACCTTAGGGACTGGTATGTAATATCCAAAGATTCGTGAACTGGAAAGTAAATACACCTAAACTTAGGGACTTGTATGTAATTCTGCCTTAGTATATATTTAAGTTTCGTACACCTGCATCCATAGAATTATTGTCAAGTAGATGCAAATGTCCCTCGGAGGGTGTTTTTTCATTTTCACTTCTGATGCGTTTTCCATGACTGTTAGTATTCACAATTGGAGAATATATTCATAACAATGTCAGCATTCAAAAATTCAGGTACCCAATATTCATGATAAAGTCTATTGTTAAACAACAACATTTAAAACATATATCTTCTCACATATATGCTAAATTTGGTCTAAATCTCTAACTCCCAACCCTCTGTCTGAATTCAGGTAAATGCATAGGAAGATTTGAGGTTAAGATTACTTCAACTGTACATAATCTGGTATAACAAAATATCCATTTACCGTTGTTTTCTTTGGGTGCAATGAGTTTTTTGGGTGCATTCCATTCTTCAGATGATTCTCTTTGACGCCCTTTGGTTCCACGGACTCATCTGTTCTTATTTTTTTCATCCCTACAACACAAATTTCCATTTTATATAGGACAACTCAAAAAATATAAACTTAAGAATAAGTTGTCTTATTGTCTTAAAACAAAAACTAACTAATTCTATCCTAGAATTTCCTATAACTAACTTCACTCTAACTGGTTCACATTAATTAGGGCCCCCCTCGCGGATCAATACTATCTCTTCTTCTTCATTTAGATGGCGATGGATGTAAGACTCGCTTTGTAGAATTGTATCAACACCATCAGTTGATATTTCATTTCCATCATCAATATTGGCCCTGGCTTTGGTTTTAATAACCACTTTCCAACCCTTTTCTGTAGGATCTTCCACATAAAACACTTGTTGAACCTGAGATGCAAGGACAAAAGACTCATTCTGACATTGTATATTTGTGAAGTTCGTGAGCCTAAACCCATCATCATCTTCTTTAAGTCTCTTGCCCTTCGATACCCAGTCACAGTCAAACAATACAACCCTTCTTCCACCTGTATAATTCAACTCAATTATCTCATTTATAATCCCAAAATATGGCATCTCTTGAAATATAGGCCTTTTATCATTCTTGCTTGCAAAACTAGTTGTATCCGCATTAACCATTACTCCACTATTTTGAGTTTTTCTTTTACACTCCATATCCCTAGTATGGAAATGGAAACCGTTTACTTTATAATCACTGTAGCTTGCACCAACAGGAACGGGTCCCCTTGCAAGTGTGACAATGCCCCTCATAATTGGATCATCTTTGTGATCAACAATTGTTTCTTCCACCTACAATAATAATTAATAACAAAATCATATTCATGAAGATGTACATACAGTAGAGGTGTCAATATCACTCTTAATTTATCAGGTTTGAATACAATATACAACTACCATATTTATCTAGTTAAGTAACATAGTTATAGTCTTTTACTTATATTGTATTTGACCCCAACTGTAATTGATTTCTCACAACCAAAGCCATAGAGAAATGAAGCCTATGTATAGTAAATAATTAGTAATTGCATTTAATTGATCATCAGAAAAAGCATAAGATCAAACTGGACAAGTGGTTTAAGCTAGACAGGACAACTTAGATGTCAGCTACATTATCCAGAACTTTCTTGCATCTTAATTATGGATAGCTGAAAATCATACTGAATGAATATAATAACTTGTAAACTCCTACTGGTCTATATTATGTTTGCCTAATATATCTCTGTCACCCTGTTATAAACTGCTGTAAAAGTAATACAAGTGATCTTTGTTGTACTAAAACTAACATTTATATGCAAGACACTCGATCAGTTATGCATTTTGTGGGGATTTTGTCTAATGATCATGCAGGCATTTAGGAAAAGTAAATGTATGAGATGGAACATATTATGATGTTTTAACTTACACAACTCTTGAACCAAGAAGCAAATGATTCACTATGTATCCGCTTGATTTCATGCTCCCTTGATCGATGTTTCTTCCTCATCACTTCTTTTTCATGCTCCCTACATAAGGAACAGAGAACACAAACTGACTAAGAAATGTGGAAAACAGAAACATCTTACTGAAGCTATTAAGATTAAGTGGCTTACTCGATGTAAGATTTAATGTCATCACAATTGAACAACACGTAACGTTGAGTCTTTGTAAGCCAATCATTGTCCAACACAATTGGCTTTTCTCTCCATAATGGACAACCATTTGCTGAAAAAATATTTACACCTTCCACATCATTTTGCTCAACACCAATGTCGTTTCGACTTGCTCGATTATGCTTTGTTTCGACTCTTTCATCAAAATATGAAGAGCAAAACTAAAAGCATTCCTCAGCTAAATATCCTTCTGCAATCGAGCCTTCTGGGTGGCCTCGATTACGTACATACAACTTCAATATACTCAAGTGCCTAGGAGTTAAAGAAAAAATCCATAATTAGGCAGTAGCATGATATATGTAGGAATGAATTACAAAGCATTGAATGTATTACTTACCTTTCTATCGGGTACATCAATGATATTGAATTGGGCCAGCAAACTTCGCCTCTATAACCAAATGGACAGACAAGTGTACCATAATGTCGAAAAAAGATGGTGGGAATATTTTTTCCAGCTGACAAAGTATAACAACAATTTCTTTTTCTAATCGAGCAATATCACTGTGATGGAGTGTCGTTGAACCCAAATCTCTATAAAATCGACTCAAAGCAATCAGCGCCGATCGTATTGGCTTTGGTAAAAGTTTACGCAATGCAATGGGAAGTAGTTGTTGCATCAGAACATGACTGTCATGACTCTTAAGACCAAAAATTTTAGGCGGTTTTAATTGAACGCACCTTGAAACATTTGACGTATAGCCATCTGGAACCTTGATGGTTTTCAAAACCTTGCAGAAACTCTCTTTCTCATTTTTTCTAATGCAAAAGAAGCTGTAGGCAGGCATTCCTGTCCAAAATATCACTGAGAGGATGCATGTAACGCCCGGCACGCGTGACGTCACATCCCCCGCACCCAGACCCGGACCCGATCGAGAAATGAAAGTCCAAGCCCGAATCCGAAGTCAAGGCGAATGGGGACACAACACACACTCACTAGGCTAGGCGG
>JBBMKE010361741.1:0-13099 GCA_037834125.1 Lippia alba | reverse complement strand
GAAAACCCGCCTGTTGATATTGTCCGCTTTGGGAAACACGCCCGCACGGTTTTGTTTCTAAGCCAGGGCGAAACCATAGCTCAAAAGACCTCAACAGGGGAGAGGTATCCACCCCCTTATAAGGAAGGTTTTGTTCCCCTCTCCCTCCGATGTGGGACATTACACCCAGCATTTCAGCGACGGTGATGCTGCAGTTCCCAAGGTTGGTGTGAAACTTAGAACCCAATCGCCATTGTGTTTGTTAATGATGCCCCCGACAGCTGTGGAGTTCTGAATGGTAAGGACACTACCATCAGTGTTAATCTTGTGCCATCATTCTGGAGGGCAAGCCCAGACATCAATGGGAGTACTCACAGGGGATCTCCTAACCATGCTTCTTTTTCTTTGGAAAATCATGTGAATATCCAGAGCAAGGGTTTTCTTGGCATGGAGAGTGGAGTTAAAAGGCGAGGTAAGATTGCTTATGACAAGGTTGTTGCGGTTTCTCCAAAGGGTCCAGATGGCAGCTGAAAATGCAACCCCAGGGGCAATTAGGCAAAGCAACATTACGAAAATTCTTTCGAAGATTACAAAAGATTCACTCTTCATTCTGATTCCAGAAATCCAGAAATTCCGTCGGCATGACAAGGAATTCCCAAATCTATTTCGCATGAATGCGGTTCTTCAAAATATGAAGGATATCCTCACGCGAGCAATCACAGGTGTCACACTTATCCGAGTTGGCTAAGCTGCGATTAAAACGGAGAGTGTTAGTCATCACTCCATTATGTTACATTGCCAAATAAAGAACTTGATTTTATGGGGATAAGGGGACTTCCAAATCCAGTCCCAGCGTTTTAAATTAGTGTGAACTTTGGGGAAGAGGCTTTGGTAAGCAGACTTACAGGAGAAGGTGCTGTTAGCAGTGCCTTCCCAAATCTGTGTATCAGCATTGTCGCCATGAAGAGGCAGCGGATAGCTAGGGATCTTCTTTAGAATAAGATCCGGAGTCTACGTTTTGAACTCGTTAAGATTCCAACCTCCGCTGCCATTAAGCACATTAGCAACAGCAAGCTCTTCATCCACGAGGACATTAGACGACTCCAGAGAACCAGCGATTGGGCCTCCCTCTAACTAGTTATCACACCAGAAGGAGGTTCCAATCCTATTTTTAATTCTCCATTTAATATTCCCTTAATTAAACAACTTTGATGCTCTTAACCATACCTTTCCAAGTGCGCGAGGCGTCCGGAGGCTGGACATGGTCCAGAATATTCTCTTCTTTGAGATATTTGGCTTTAAAATTTTGGAGCAAATTACATTTTTGTTCCCATAGGATTAAGCCTTTTGCAATTTTGGTCTCATTGTTTTGGAATTAGACAAATTTAGTCTTATTAGTTTCAATTTGTTGCAATTTCAGTCCTGCCATTAAAAATTGGACGGAAATCGTTAAGCATAGTAAGTTAATTACATTTTTAGTCCCATAGAATTTGATTGTTTTCAATTTTAGTCCCACATTTTTTAAAATAGGAATATTGTAGTCCCATTTTCTTATTTTTTGCAATGTTGTCCCTTCCATCAATTTTTTTAAATGAAAATAGGTATTTTCGTTGTTAACTCTAATTTATATTATTTCTTCTTTTATCTTTTTAACACACACAAAAAATTGGTGTTAGTGGTGAATTGGTGCATGAGGTGTTGGGTTTTCACATTTAAATGTATTTTATTAATTAATGTAATCTATAATATTTATTATATGAGAGAGGCAACAAAAATCATTTTTTTCTCTTGGATTCTTAAATTATTTTATTATTTTATTTTTTTATCCGATTTATTCTCTTTCATTTTTTTTAATTATTTTTTTATCACTTCCACGATTCTCTTTTCTTTCAATTCACTTCGATTCTTTTCTTTTTTTATATACAATTTTTATCTTTTTTTCTTAAATATTTTTAAGCTCTTTTAATTAACACTAGTAACCTCGTACACTCTATGCGTGTGCAGAAAATCAAATTATTATTATTGAAATATATATTAAATTAAAATCCCTATATTAATGTTTATGTTATAATTATTTTTAATATAATTATAAATTTAATATAATACAAATATATGGGAAAAGAATACAAATATATTATAAATTTTTAATATAATTCTTATTTTGAATTTTTCTAATACTATCGTAATATGCAAAAATGAATAATGTTATTTATAATTATTTTAAATATTGAATTTGATAAAAATATATTTTATTTAAATTTGTAATATTAATTACACTTATAAATATTTTATTTTAAATTAATAAATAAATAAATATAAATATATATATTTATATATAATATAGCCGTGTCGGAACCATGTCGTGTCCTAATTTTTTTAAATGCATCATAGCATATACAAAATGATTCACGTATGTTACAAACTGTTTAATTGGATTTTTTTTTCTAAATTTAACTTAATATAGATGATGTTTACTTTCTATGTTATGTCTCGAGAGGTTGGGATATAGCATATTTGTTATACAATACAAGCAAATTTTTATTTATTTATTTTTTTATTATGTGGCTCGCATGTTTTTGTGTGTTCCTACAACTATCAAGTATGTTATATATAGCAAATGTATAATTTGGCGTGTGATATATAACTATCAAAAACATGTCACCGTAATTTAACATAGGGGAACACAAATTAAAATATAAAAAATGGAGGAAAATTTTCTAATTAGGGGAAATAAAAATATGAATATTTCAAAAAATATATATAAAAATGAAGAAATTTTAAAATTTAGGGAGGATGAATGCCACCACATGCCTCCTCAGGCTCTGACCTTGTCTGACCTTGTCTTTAGTAAGGACTTACCTCTATCAAGGCTTATATATACATGCCAAACAAATGCGTGATGATGCATGACTATGAACAGACTAGAAAAACAAACGAGTTTTTAAAACAACAAAAAAGAATAAAGCAAGTTGAACTTACGAAGTTCACAAATTACAAATACAGATCAGATGGAGGTTCAACAAACTCTCAATCAAATATAAAATCCAAGAAACTGTAATAGCTAGAAGCCTAGAAGTGAATTAAATAACACAACTCAAGTCATTATCACTCGAGATTTGTTCAAAACATGAGTGAAATAAAAGCAAAATAAAGTTCAAAGATTACTGCATAAGAAATTCAGGGCGTCCTCCATGCTAATATGATCCTCGACAGCATCAAAATCAGCCTCTATCTCTGGAAGAAGGTAAAAAAGTCTTTTGAATCGATTAGTGAGTACTAAATCAGCAAATAGTTTTGTATGAATGCAATTATGAAAGAAACAATACTATTTCTATGTATTGTAGTTCTTGAATAACCAAGAATAACTTCAACATCACCATAACCTTATGAGATAAATTATAAAGTCACTACTTATCACAAAGATAGAGATTTAATACATCTATTATTCGGCAACATCATGTGATAAGAATAAACATGAACTCTCAACAATTCGCGCTAAATGAAAGAAAATTCTAAATTGAACCATTAGAAAATAGTTTATAGTATGTAAACTTCTAGAAATAAGGGCGCTTAGAAATCCTATTTTTTGAAGTTTTGAATCGGATGATGTATATGAAAATCCCAACTGCTATCACTCATTATTAATGAGCTAAATATATACATGTAAAAAAATATTTGGTAATTCATATCATTGTAGGTAGGATTGGATTTCCTATTTCAATTACGTATTTCATCTCTTATTTTCTTAACCTACACACAGTACGTGTATTGTTAGACGGTAACAACTATACCTTATTAATCTCAAGCACCAATTAATATACTTGACTTTTGTGTGGGTCAAATGTTGTATAAACAATTTTTCAACAAGTATTATATACGAAACAAAATGAATTTCAACAATTATGAAAATAAGCAGTAGTTACTGACCTGTTTTAGAGACACAGAGACATAAGAGATATGAGAAATCTTGTGCCACTCCGAATTATCATCATCCCTTCTAATGTTTAATAGCGGACAATTAATAATATCTAATCGAGTGAGGCGTTCCATGGCTTCTTTAGAGGGCAGACTTCTTAATTTTGGGCAATACCACAGACTTAATTGTCGGAGAGATAACAAATTCCCCAACAATTCAGGCACTGCTTCAATTTCCAAATTCCTCAATATTAAACGCCTTAGATCAGTGAGAATTTGAAGCTGATTCTGCACACCATCCCAATTCTCCATTCTGCAGCTAATTCCTAAAGTACGCAAGCTACGTAAAGAACCAAGCTCTATAAGGAAATTATTATTATCCAATTCTGGAATACATTTAAGATCAAGGCCCAAAGTAGTGAGGTGTGGCATATTCCGTAGGCAACCAACTACCTCAGCCAAATTCGTTACCCTTGGCAATTTAGACAAGCGCACAATCTCAAGCGATGTACATAGCTCTATCATTCCACTTGGCAATTCTATCAGACTATTGCACTCTAAGATAATCAGTTCACGAAGCGAAGTGAAGCCTTGTATTGGTTCATGTCCTTCACCACTAGGATTATATGGTATTGACTTCAGATTCGGGCAATGCCATATCATCAATTTCTCAAGAGAATTTAGAGAGTGTAGATTGTTTGGCAATTCTTCCAAATTCTTGCAGTAACGTATCTTAATCTCCCTGAGGGAAGTGCCAAAGAGCGCAGGTAGATGCTTTAAGTTGTTGCATCTATTTATCTTCAAGTATAAGAGGTGTTGGTTCTTGCTGAACAACATTTCAGGAAGACAAACTAATCCTTTAACATGAGAAATATCGATTCTTGTCAATGAGGTTAAGTTGAGCAAGAGATTCTCGAAAAATACGCTGTTGGACATTCTTTTAATTTTCAATTCTTTGAGGCATGGGAAATGACTTGGACCACTTGACAATTCTTTGCACGAATCAAGCTTCAAGGACTCAAGATGTGGAAACAACACCATTTCACGGTCTAATTGGCTTTCACCTACCGTTAGCAGTTCTGTCATTGAGGATATTGATGACAATGAAAGACTTTTAAGAGCCGGAAACACAATGATCTTGTCTTCGCCTACACTCTCGTTGTGAATCTCATCTGCTGAAGCATCTATAGATCTCACTTTCGGTAGAGAATTCAAATAAAGGGACTTCAGATGAGGCAGGTGTCCTAGCATTGGGAGTTCTTCAATAGTAAACTCATGGCCGCCTTCTTGTGAATAAGATTGATCTAAAATGTGAAGATGCCTCAAGTGTATCAGTTTCTTTAATGTTTTTGGAATCTCTTTCAGATCATTACTTGCCCGTAATGTTTGCAGATGGTAGAGATTATCGATCGACCTTGGCAAATATTCAACTCTTGTCTTTGAAACGTCAAGATACCTCAAATGAATTAAGTGCTCCAGCTTTGACAATTCATTGTTGTCACGACCAATGAGAACTAACCCGCGGAGACATTTGAGGCCTGCAAACATGTTTGCTGAAACTTTACCATCAATGATTAACGACCGCAAGTTCGCAGCTTCTTCTTTTGAAATATCTCTATCAGATTTCATGTACATGAACCGAGCTGGACCAGATTCATGCAAAACTAAAGATGCAAGATCATGCACAAAGTCGTGCATCTTACAACTTACTACGTTTCCATACTCATCTTTCCCCCAATTTTGTACTAAGGAGTTTCTTAGAAAGAGGTGAAAATATTCCTGGCCCACGGTCTCCATATCATTTCTTTGATCACTGTGAAGAAATCCTTCCGCCATCCACAAGTAAATTAACATATCCTTTTCAATTTCATATCCTTTGGGAAAAATTGAGCAAAATGCAAAGCATTTCTTGAGTGATTGTGATGGCAAATTATCGAAGCTCAATTTCAAAATCTTCATAACAGAATTTCCATCTTCCCCCAAATCTGAAAGCCTCGTCTCTTCAATGGACTGCCATTCCTCTTTCGATTTCCCATACAACAAGCCTCCTAATACATTTGCTGCTAATGGCAATCCTTGGCATCTTTCTGCTATCTTTCTCCCAATGATCTCAATCTCTGATTGAATAACACATCTTTGTCGGAAAGCTTTTCTTTTGATTATGGACCAACATTCTTCATCTGATAACCTGCTCAATTTAGGAACATTACGAATTGTTCCAACCATTGAAGCAACATCTTCACTGCGCGTAGTGACAATGATACCATTTCCCTTTATGGAGCTAATGTTTGATAAGGTTTCAAGAAAATCACCCCATTTCTTCCGCTCGTTGGTCCAAACATCATCAAGCACTAGCAAATACTTTTTATTCTGTAGATTTTCTTCAATCTTTCTCAAAATAACAGTTTTATCGTCAAGATCAACCTTTTGCCCCGTTAACAATCCAAGAATCTTCTTGAAGAGATTTTTTGCGTCAAAATTTTGGGAAACATAAACCCAAATCAACTTGTCAAAATGATTTTTTATTTTTTCATCCCGGAAAACTAACTTTGCTGCTGTTGTTTTCCCGAGTCCGCCCATACCAACAATGGGAAGGAGGAGAAAACTTCTTGTTCATCATGAGTTGACTTATTAGAAGTTAATATGTCCAATAATGTCGACACATAATTTTCTCTTCCAACAACATTTGGATCAAGAGAGTATGAATCCGTTTCCATTTCTGCTAAACTATCAGAAACAAAAATAGGAGCGCGTGCAGCCAATTGAGTTTGAATGCCATATTTCGCTGCTTCTTTGTTAATATTTTCCAAGTTGTCATTTATTTCCCTGATTTTAAGAGACATTGCTCGTTTCGAGAGGAACTTTTTTACCTTTTTCTTTATTATGCATCTAGTCTGGGGGGGCTCGATTTTGTTGCGAAGAACTTCATAGCTGAGCTCATCAAGAACATTGTCGGCATCAAAAGCCACAGCTTCAAGCTTTTTCAGCCAATCTTTGACAGCTTTTTCAGTCACTTGCTTCTCCTCGGCATCATTCAATAAAGATTGAATCGTGTTCAAAGATTCTTCAAGTTTTTTCAAGTCTTTCTTGAAATTGCGGATGAGTCCAATCTCTTCCTTACAAAGTGAGATTAGATTTTGAAGGAGAAAGTCAACGGCAGAACCAGCAATGGATCCAACCATATCTTCCATTGTTTGCTGAGATATTGATCTAAGAGAGATTGTCAGAATAGTGAAGAGATGAGTGAGTGTACAAACAAGAACTTGCTGAGAAGAATGAGAGAGACAATGACGAGAGAGAGAGAAGACTTCAGGGACGACTTTGAACAATAATTAAAAAAATCCACTCTCACATGTTCAGTAAAATAGTTTAAGAAATTTATAAGCTCAGTCAATGTTACAAGTAATATTCTTGATTGTTTTATATAAAATTGTGAGATCATTTACTCTTACAACAGTATACACGCTTCAATACTTAATAAATAATTATTGTTATGATTAATGTGATTTTTTTAATTATTAAAAGTTCTCTTTTGTTAAATCATTTTGTGTTACTATCAATTCCTAAGTTCTGGGTTTTATTATTGCTTTTATAAATAAATAATATTATATATTGATCTCAAATTATTACAAAATTTGGAAGTTTGTCGGGTCAATTATTGCTTCAAAAAAAATATCTCCGTACACGAAATTTCCTGGGGAGCTACAAATTAAAGCCATCTCCATTGAAATATAGCTATCATGTTTGAGTTTATTTGAATATATGTAAAACAAAAAAATACTCTTTAATCATAAACGTACATTTAAAATCAAACTTTTAAAAAATTCGACCACTCAACATCAAGCAATTCAATTTTGTTTTTTAAAACAAAAATTACAAATTCTTCAAAACAAATGCGGTTGAAACCTCAAATTCAGCTAATATATCAGCTACAATATTAACAATTACGTTAAATAAATTAAAAAAAAGTTCAGAACTCTTCAAATTCAATACTAATTAAAAGGATTAAATATTTTTTGTATTGATGCATTGCACTTTATAAAGAGTGAGCCTAAAAAGATGTATTCCAAAAAAGAGCGAGAGTGAAAACATAAAATGAGTAGTAAAGCAGATAAAGCATTTATAATCTCTGCTCTACCATATTAATTTCATTGTACTGTAATAGGGACCTTTGAGGACTATCCGCCTGTCCGCCTGTCCCAACCCATTGGACTAAGTAATGCCATTTAATATTCATTTGAATAAAAGTTTAAATTCTGACCAAAATAACATAAAAGTTTAAATCTCCAATCTTAAGCACCTATTGCATGGATACGGATATAGATTTTTTATAAATTTATCACGTGAAAAATATTAGATACGGTATCGGACACAAGTATCCGAACACAACACGACAAATTGATATTTCTAAAACTATCAATGCATTACAGTTCATGCCTTGAACCGGGTCTGAGCCGTTCTTTCCATTCAGAAAAAACTCTTATGCAGGTTCACCGACGATAAAGTAAGTGAGAGAAAATAAATTAAGTACTCAGCAATCTATTAAGGAAGAACCGAATCTTCAATAAGCCGAGAAGAAGCCCACCATTTATGCCTCGGTCTATAATTTGGAGTCCCCCAACTGTCCAAGTTGTCCATCATGAGCCGCTGTATCTTAGATATTTTTCAAAGCTTTTCGTTTTGGTCTATAAGCCTAAAATTTAGACATATTAATCTCCTTTTTTCTTTTTTCTTTCTTTTTTTATTTTTATTTTTTTCGCTCAGCCTTTCAATCCTTCACTCTGGTTTCTCTTTTAATCATTTATAAATTCTACATTTTCTGCATACAAAACTCTCATTACATATATATTTGTTAAACTTGAAAAGGCCACCACCCCCAAGTGTGCGTATATAAAAATATGGTTTTAGAAGATTATACCATTAATATATTTATAAGAATATTAAATAAAAAATAACTACATAGTTGATATTATCTAACTTATTTAAATATAGTATAAAAGTTGATTTTTTCATCTTTAATAAATGAAAATGAATTTAAAGTAGGTCGCGCAAGATGAAAAATGCAAAGTAATTTATATTTCACCAAATCTAAGGGGACATAATGTGAATAAGGGGATTACCCTCAGGTTAAACATCTAATTACAGAAATTATAATATAGTTGGTGATATTTGTGATAAATATATCAAACTTGAAAAAATATATACTTGATCCCGTTGCAAGTCTGGTAAAAAGGTAATTTTAGCTCGAATTTGGTTCAATCAAACTTGTGCAACAAGGTGCAAATATTTTATATTTATTGTTTAGTTGGTGGAAAATTTAGAAGAATGTCAAATCAAATTGCAATTATACTACACTTGTCATTTTAATTGATTTGATTCGATCGAATCTAATCTGAGCTAGTACTTTCTAGTAAATATATATAATTCGTCCCGATTGTTAGGCTAGCAATGGGATCAAATTGAATTTACGTGATTCCAGGATAAATACACCATTGGTTGATTTGTGCATATGATTCGGACTTTTCGGAGTATTATTTTGGAATCAATGTTCTATTTGAGCTTGATTTGAATTATAATTCCTTCTCACATGAATCTTTGAGCAAAGTATTGTCAATTGGAGGATCACAGGAATTCTTTCCGAAAGAGTACTAGAAGGAAAAAGCAGAATGTGGAAGCTTATATTAATGAATGTGAAGGCAATGTGGACCTTGATGCATGGTTCGATGTCACGGGGAGCAGAACGTAGGTCACCGTTCCAGTTCTGCCCCACAGTTTCCGTATCATTTGCTTGATCACTGCCAAGAAATCCTTCCACCATCCACAGGTAAATTAGCATATCCTACGCTTTTGTACTGTGATAAGGTTCAGATGTGGGTGTGTATTCTTGCTTTAATGGTGGTGTTTGGTTCTTGGTTTGCTCGATTAAAACAGAGTCTTGGTTCGAAATTGGGCACAAAAACTGCGACTTTCAAATTACACATTCCTCCCTTGCTGAGGCAGGAGTATTACAATAACCTCCCCTACCCTGGGTTTCTGTCTTTTACGCTAGCCTCCCCTCCCTTGAGTGCCTCACCTTTCTTTGAGCAACTCACTGATGACCGTAAGGGAGGATGGTTTGCTTTCATCCCCTGAAATTCCGTGTTTAGCCGTTCATGTCGGTGAAAATTTGTTCCGAGATGTGTACATTATATATTTACGGGCAACCGTCTTGGACTCTTGGTCGATTGAAGGTGCGAGGATGCGTGGTTGTTAAGGTACAAGGATTCGTGTTTGTTTAGAGTGGTAATAAACTTAATGGTGATGGAGAGGCACAAAACCAAGAGCCCCTAACTAAGAGTAGAAAATCTAGGAAACAATTGCTTCTTGAACTTCGTTTTGCTCATAAAAATTGATTCTTGAATGATATTGGTTACAGATCCTTTTCCACCATCTTTGCCTGCCCGTCGAAGTTGCACGACTCCACATCGTAATATTTCACCTTGAAATGGCTATTGAAAGCATACGAGAATTTCTGAGATTTGTCCATCTTCCCGCAGCTCGAGTTGTGCTCCATCGCAGTGCAATTGGTTCCCGAATATGTGTAGTTCACGGTCGCCTGCACCAGATCCAGCATCTTCACGTTGGTGTTGAACACGCAGCATTTCTTGTCCATGTACTGTCACGCGTAGTTTTTACAGTAGAAACCTTTTTATTCTCTAGTCATCACTCATCACCGATTCACATAGAAGTAAGAACAAAATGACATTTCTTTTTTTTCAATGACATTTCTTTTTTCAATACAAGTAACTATATCTATCTTTTGTTGAAAAGCTGTATATGTTAATTTGAAACTAGAGTCGATTTCGAAGACGATGCAGCTGAAAGGCCTTGAAGCAGGTAATATTAATTTAGCCATACTAGGATTTTGCGCGACGGTGCAGGCGAAAACCTCAGCCATTTCCGGCAACAGTCTGAAACATAAGTTGCGAAGGGCCTCAAACATCTCCCCGTCGAACCTTCCATCACCTACGGACAAAATCAAATCTGTATTCCTCATGCTTTTCATTAGATTCTTTACAACCATGCCTTTGTTCACACCCTACTGAATCACATCAATTTATATAATATCAGGGACAATTAAAGATCTTAATTTTGAACAATTTGTTTGGGAAAATTACAAGGACAGATCCTGCGGTTTGACTTAATTACACAAACTTCCCCTGAAATTTTGAAATTACAAAAACTTCCCCTGAAATTTCGAAATTACAAAAACTTCCCCTGCGTAATCTGAGTTTCGATAGAATATATGCATGTGTGCCACTATGGTCGTGAATAGGCTATATGATATAATCAAGATTCATGAATTTAAGTGTAACATAAATTCTTTGATGCATGAAATTTTCGTAATTTCTCGATCTGCATGGGAGGTTTGTGTAATTAGGCCAACAACTATAAATTATCGATAATTCTAAACAAATTCTTTATTAAAAGCCATATCTGAGGTTTAAGACCGAACAGCCTAAAAAACTAAGCATGAAATTTGTTTGCTACATTAAGCATTCATTATAGAATGATAAATAGCATGTCTGAACAATTCAAGGTCACCTTCAGCATTTCTTCCGCTTCCTTATCAGACTGTCCACTCTTGAATAGCTGTCATGCGGGTTATTTAAGTGACCTGTAAAATCGCTTCATCTAATGATAATTGTACTTTGTAACACATGAATGCAATTTCTTATATAAATGATAATTAAGAGGCAAAGAAATATCACCACTGGAATGAGATTGAAATCAGCTTACATTCAGATTGTCTCCACACTAGATATGCTTGAAGAACCTCCATAGACGCACAACAAATGACTCGTGATCGAAATGAAGGGGCATATCTCAAATCTTTCTGAGGGAAGAACAACTTCCACTTAGTCACATAAACTGATGTGAAGAAACATACAATGAGGGACTTTATCTTGCTGCAAATCATTTTTTAAATCAGCAATCGTGACTCTGATTCAAACAGAAAAAACAGAACGACGAAAAACCCAACTTTTACCAAGAAGCGCACTCAAGATCTCAAATTTAAGTAGACTTGCCATTGCGTAGTATCTTTGTTCCATACATGAATCAGAATCTATTTTCAAAATTTCACATTACTATACCGCCAACACCAATAACTAGGAAACTGGATGCTCTAATCAAATACTGAGATTGTAGCACAATAGTCAAAGTATTGGAACTAAACTAGCAATAAGATTAAACCCCAACCCTTTTTGAATATGAAACTGAAACAAAACAATAAGAAGAAAGCTCGTGTGTATGCCATTCTTCACCATCACTGTAACCATTAGAGAATATTACATCTTGGCAGCTGCTCCAAAGCTGGCTTTGAACAGTCATTCATCAACGCTAAAGCTCTCAAATCATTTGGTTTGTCAAACTCGTGCACTTCAGAGATTCTACTCCATCATAAGTTAAAAACGTTTTTTCAAACTGTAAAGCATCAAACTAAATGCAGATGATTGTTTAGATATGCTGCTGCAAATTATAGCTGAGGAAATCTCTTCCGTCGACGCGGACGACGTGATACCGGGCGGCGTGATTTCATCCTCCACCTCAAACGACTTCACGTACTCGTACTTGCTGTTTGCCAAGTCATTAATTTGTACAATAATTGTCTGTTTCCCTAGCTGAGAAGGTGGCGCAGCGGAGCTGGGTGGGTTGGCGGCGGAGAAGCGGTGGCGCTGGTGGTAGGGGCCGTTGGGGTGTGTTGTGGAGAGTAAACAGAGGCAATGCGGGAAAACATTTAAATCGTCCTAAACTTTTCAAGTTATTAAAAAACAGTCCCCAAAATTTTCAATCTTGTCAACGTTGCCCCTGCTGAAAGGTACTTGTTACTTAAAACGCATATACGTACCATCAATTAAAAACATTTCATTTTCATAATTATATTAAATAATTTAGTCACATATTTAGATAAGCTCTTGAGTCATATAAAAAGAATACGAATGGTAAATATAAAATTTTCATCAAAATGAATATTAGGGTAAATGGCACTTTACCCCCTAAAGTTACTTAGTTTAGCACGATAACCCTAGAGACTCACCTCTAGGTCCTCTATCAAGGCTTCTATACATGCCAAACAATCCCGTAATGATGCATGACTACTATGAATAAACGAGAAAAATAAATGAATTCTTAAAACAACAAAAAGAAAAAAAAAACAAGTGGA
>JBBMKE010361631.1:0-13100 GCA_037834125.1 Lippia alba | reverse complement strand
ATATTTTAATTAATGGAAGAAGATTACTTGCTTTAAAAGTCAAATTAGGATGCGGTAAATATATAGCCATCATTAATTTACAAGTTCTAGTTAATTTTAGGGTGAGTTTGATTATTAGAATATGATTATTCTAATAAATATAAAAATATTATTATTATCATTAAAAGAATAATATAAAGATTGGTAGGTACGAAAGGAAAATTCATATATATGCGTAATTTATTCTATGTATGTATCCAGGCCAACTATCACTATTTAATTTATTTGAATAACTATCTTATACGTTATAGTAAAATTTAACGAATATAGTTGGGAAATCAAAATTAATTGTTTAAAAAATTGTAATAAAGTTCAAAAGTCGATATAAAGATTCAATTTTTCTAATAAATGAAAAATATTAACATTTTGAACCACATAAAGTATGTTCTAAATTTAGAAAATATGTGTTTGGTACGATTTGGCAAGTGGATAGAAGCATGATTCTTGACATTTAAATACAATGAATCTAATATTATTTGAAATTATAAAATTAGGCAACTAAATTCTTGGAATAAAAGTGAAAATGAAATAAATTGTTAAGTAAAGACCATTTGATCAAAGAGAATTAACAATACTAAGCAAGTTGTAATTAAACTAAATTATAAAAATAAAACATGATGCATACAACGCCTACGTATGTTGAGTTATGGTTTTTAATTAATTAACATTATCTATATTTGTAGGTCTAAAAATATACTTTGTTGGTAAGTTAAACAGAAAAACTAATGGCTCTTAACTATAATTGAGGGCTGCGTGAGCCTGAAATTTAAACTTATAAGTTGCCTCTTGTGATTTGCGAATTCACTCGAATCGATTGATCTAATAATAGTATTCAAAGTTTTCAATGAAAATCTTCGATCGAAAGAAATTATAATCTTTTATTTTTGAATTGGGTGTCGGGTGTAATAATTCAAAATTGTTTGTTTTGTAATTCAATTATTATATATTACGATCATAGTTACATACATAAATAACATATAATATGATATATGCATCTTTGACTTTGCGTATATATAGAGAAGTTTTATTTTTGCTCATAAGCTGTCTCACACCATGTGATAAATATAATTTAGTAAGAATATCTTTTAATTTGATCAAATTCTAATTAATTTTGACAATTGGTTTTAAATCGAATACCGAGCAAATTGATATCTTCCTTCCTTCTATCAAAAAAATATTTTCCTTCCAAACCTAATTAGAATATAAAATATTTATTTATGTATACTTTGGTAGTATATTCCATTTTGATTAATTGATTTTATAATGTAACAAAAAGAATATTTTTGTGACAAAATTATTAAAAAATATAAATGAGGAAAAAGGAAATAAATGTAGTAAATGGGAGTCATTTATTGAGTGGACAAGGAAACCGACAATGCTCCACCTATGCCCACACTCCTCACGTGACCCCTCCAACTACATACACACACGTGGCAACGTCTATTGCACACGTGGCAAACAACTGTTTTTTCATTTTTTTTATGGTATTTATTGTGTGAAAAAAAAAAAAAAGGCTTAAATTGCAAAATGGGAAATTATTTGTCTGAAATTGGATTCCTTTTTTTTTTTTTTCCTTGGACGCGTATAATTCAATTATTGTTAATATTATTATTCTTTTTATACGGATTACGGAACATTGTATGGTGCTAGTTTAATTCTTATATTTGATATTCTACAATAGAATAAGAAATTGAAAAAAAGAAAGAAAGAAAATGCTTCTTTAAATTGTCTATAAATTCTAACAAAAATAGATATTAGCTAAAAATAGTAGAAATGTTAGTGGGAAAGGCAATCTTACAGAGAATCATTTTCTCGTTTTTAGGGTGATTTTTTTCCCAAACTATAATAGGCATTTATGTGGCATTGTCATAAACACGACACAATATAAATATTGATGACACATTTTTTCATCTAATTTCTACTTGAAAAATGTTTGATATAATAAAAGTAAAATTACAATCTTAAAAATATTGTGCATAGACAGACACCCACCCAATATAGAAATAATTCTCCAAATCTAGTTGTTTTATGCAAGGTTTTAGGTTCGTATTACATAAACTAATCATGAGGGTGATTCTTTCGATCCAATTACTCTATTTACTAGATCGAAATTCAAATTCTAAACTTTTATTTAAATAATATATAACTTCTCATTTCACTAAACCAACTAAACGTTATTAATATTACATATTAGAAGAAAAAATACCCCCTGTACTATCACCGTTCTTCTATGTTTTATTCAGACTTTCAAATATTTCAAATTGCTATTTGTACTTTGTAAGAAATTTCAAATTATCATAGGTACTTTATAAAAATAATTTTTAGATTGTCATCTAAAAATAATTTTTAGATTGTCGAAATGAGCCATATATTAACACCTAAATGACCGAGATGACAAATCTAAATTTTTTTACATAGTATAAATAACAATTCGAAACATGTAAAAATTTGCATAAAAAATAAAAGAACGATCATAATATAGAGCATAAGTTATTTTTTCCCTACACATTATTCACTATTGCATGTCCATTATTTGATGAACAATTTACTCCAAATATGTGGGACAATATAGGATTATATTGCATGTGACATTTTTATTTTCTATTAAAGTTAAGGCATACACTTGATTTTTATTTTGCTAATTTGCCACTTTGTTGTGCTGCGTAGGTCCGGCTATAGTTTTTTTCACGTGCTGGGTTATTGCAAGCGACTGCCACAATATTATAAGTTCATAATTGTGCTCAATATAATAAATAATTCAAGTAAATCAATTTGGTTGTTAGAGGTGTGCAACAATATAAAATCTAGATTGTGATCACTTGAGTTTTAGTAATATTTTAAAATCAATTAAAAATCTTTATTTGTTGATATTCATATCATTCCCAACAATATGATGTGCAATATAATCGCAAGTATTGTATCTTGATATTTTGATGCACATTAGTTTGGTTAGTTGACAATCGTAGTTAATCATGGATGTTCAGAGTGAACCATCAAAAGTTATAACGGTCGAGATTTAAAATTATTTTGCCAATACACACGAGAGATCAACATCGATCAATGTTGTTGTCGAGGACTATTGGTGACAATTGTGATGGTTAGGCAATGAGGAAGAGGAGGGAGTGTAGGATCCTAAGAGAGCGGAGACCGAAAGAGGTTGACTCAATAGCAATCACTTTGACCAACTCGTAACTTTTGATGACCTAGAATAATTATCAATTATGATCGTCTCAACGTTATTCAGAAAAAACTCAAAATCTAACAAATGATTGAATTTGAATAATTTAATATATTTATTCAACCACTCATTTATTTGGGTCGTGATCTTTTCATTTTGTCTATTGCGAGACTAACTCAATGATCCGGCCAGTTTTAGACTAAAAAATAACTTCAAGCTACGTAGGGACGAATGATAGTTTTGATTTTGCTGTAAGTTTGTTTTAGTTGATTTAGGTGAATAAACTTTTAAAATCGGTTAGGTACATTAAAAACAAAAAATAAAAATATATAGTATAACTCGAACTTGAATAAAAAGTAAATATAACAAAAAAATAATATACACTGATCTTATAATTTTCTAAAAAAAAACTATATAACTATTTAATAATAATTTCATTAAATGCTGCCCAACATATTCTCAATCGGACCATGCAAATATTACTACGTGGATCCATATTTTCCAATAGGAAAATGTGTCACGTTTTTTTGGGGAAAAAATATTAAAATTATGATGTGAAATATCTAAAGAAGTTGACATTTGATGCAATATCGACCCACAACTCGCACTAAATCTCAACATTTATTATTGCATCCAAGAAATTAGGTGCATCTCATTTATTTCATAAATTAGGTTGATATTTTTATTACAATTCAATTAATTAATTAATATTATTAATATTATTCCTTTGAATTAAATTTGTCCTCATAAATCATAATGGACCCATGCACAAATTCATTAGTTACAGATGCATGCCCCACTTATAACCATGCTCGGACCTTGGAAAAATAAGGCCCATTTGTTAAAAAATAAAATAAAAAATGTTATGAGTACAATTATTATGCAAATTAAATAATAATCACTTTAATATTTTAAAATCACGTAATAATTATGAATTATTCATGTTATGGCATTTTTATTTTTTATTTTTTTGGGTGCCAGTTCACCTTATGAGTGTTTTGGGTATAATTTTTTTTAAAATTTTTTATGTTCTCATATTTGTATAGTGTGAAAGCTATTTTTTTTTCAAAAGAAATGTAACAAGAGCCCTAAAATCGGATTTAATTAAAAAAAAATGATGAAAACGTGGTAAGAAAATGATTTATGATGTGAATTATTTTTCAGATATGACTTACTTAAGAAGAGATAAATTGGGCCTACAGAATGGAGAGCTGAATAAAGCCCAGTATCTAATTTCTTGGGTCTGGGCCTTGAGTGTCACATTTTGTGGATCGCATGTAGTGCATTTTATATACTAGTAATTCCTGCACACCCTATGTGTGTGCAAATAATAAAATTATTATTATTTAAATATATATTAAATTAAAAAATTTATATTATTATTATTATTTTAATATAATTATAAACTTAAAATATAATACAAAATAGAAATTACAAATATGAGGAAAGAAAATAAAAAACTTGAGAGTAAGGTGAGAGAAAAGAAAAAAAAGAAAAAATAAGCAAGAAAATACGTTAAGAGTGTGATAAAAAATAGAAAAAAAAATTTTAGAGTCCAACACTTAATATAATAGTATAAATTAAAAATTAAAAACATAATTAAAAGAGCTAAAGATGCTAAGATGTTAGTCGATGTTTAGCTAATCGATTCTTCCGTGCAGTTTGTCCAGGATCTATTCCGCATAAGTCGACGTGCTCAGGTGTACAAGGAGGGGAGGGCTAAACTAGAGGCCAAGTCCTTGATCGACTCAGAGGCGGATGCTCTGAGGCGGACAAATCGAGACCTAGAAACGGAGATCGCCCTACTAGGCTCGAAATTTAAGTCGGCCGAGATAGCGAGGGATAAGGCAATGGAATCCTCGAATGAATACAAAGAGCAACTAGATGCTAAGATCAAGGAGCTGGTCGAGGTACATGAAGAGCTCGATGCTCAGAAGGTTAAGAATGTTAAAGCATACAAAAATAGTGAGAGAGCCGGACAGATGGAGCGTGCTCGAGTGGTTATCGGTCGCTATCAACAAGTCCTCTCCCAGCTGATGGCCGATTCGGAGATTTACGGGGTATACTGGTTCATTAAGTCCCCGGCTTTTAAAAGAGCAACGGTCCTATTCGGCATCGCCGACATGAAAGAACGGTTTGCTTTATGCCTTACATAATGTCGAGCTGCGGGCTACCTTCCAGAGACAGTCGATCGCTCAAATGTGGGATCCGGTGCCCAGACCCTCGACCACCTCCTCAGATCGAAGAAGCGGCCCAAACCGAAGAGATTGACTGGGCCAAGCATGAGTTCGGCTTCACCATCGACTTGGCTAAAGTGATTTGTGCGAATCGGCTGAAAGATCCGAGTAAGTTGCCACAAGTTGCTGACATCTCCGCTTTGATGGAGTTGAGGCTCTTGAAGGAGATTTTCCCCGATTTGGAGTTTGGGATAAAGAGAGGTCGGATGAAGAGCTCGACTGAGTATCGACCAAGATGATGGTAGTTTCTAGATTAGGTTTACTTTCCCGTACTCTGTTTCCATTTTATGTTTTGTTGTTGTTTCCAAGTTGTAAGTCGACCCGGGTGGCCGACGAGTGTTCCCGTGTGAAAATCCAAAGGGCCTAGCCCATGTTTTGTAAGTATAGTCGACCCGGAGTGTAGCACCCGGCACGTGAGGCACCACATCCCCGCACTACGGCCCGGTGCGAGTGATGAAACAGAGAATCCGCACATGCACCAAACCATAGAGAACAGGAGACAAAACAAAACACTCCTAAGTTAGGCGGAACTTAGATCCTGTCAAATTAAAACCAAATACAACGAGTGCAAAAGCGGAAGCATTAAATCCATACACATGCATTGGTCACGAGCCTGCAGAAGTTAAACATACAACTACAAGCATACTTGGGCGCCTCAGACCTCTTTTAAACTCATAGACAAATCCCGACAAGGGTAATTCATAACCAGAAATACATAAGTGTGCAATTCATAACTTACAAAAGGATTCAAATTCAAATTAATACATAAGTGAATGCAAAGACACTTTAAACAGATCAACTGACTCAAAGACTCGAAAAGACTCCGCCTAGCTCCACACTCCTTGCAAAACCTGCACACTAAAAGATTGGGGAGGGAGAGGACCAGTCATCCACTTGACTGAGCGAGGGGCTACCCACACACACTACGTATATAGAGTAGAGCACATTACAATCACATACAGGGCTCATGAACTCGGGGATAGTTTTTGCATACCAAAGATTGGCCCATGATACGTATACATATAGAGATTCAAATTGAAACAAAGCCTACCGGATTCATAAATCTTAAATCGAATGAAAATATTGAATCTTACCAAAACGTACAACTCATATTGATTCAAATGGATTCAAATTATATTAAAGCATTCGTATTCAATGGATTCATATTTTATCTTATTTAGAAATCTATTCCCGTTTCATAACCTTTAACAATTCATACATACAACTCGGCGGGAATGAGTAAACAAATCCCATCCTCGGCTCCTCATAAGAAAACATACAGATTCATACGGATCATACAAAAACATATAACCTCCTTCTCGGTTGATGGATGGGTTACGCGACTCTAACCATCCATATAGTCGAGGGGAGCGCGAACACTCAACCTTTAGGTTCTCATTGTCCAACCAATCCTCCTGGTGGACTCCGGATTATTCCTGGATTCATATGGAGCGTGTACACAGGGGTCATAACCGGCGACCCCGATGGTTGTCCCGGGTCTCCCTTATCCACACCTCAAGGCCAAAAACGTACTTATTCATAGGATTCATCAGAAACATACCTATCCCGATACTAATCAAAACGTACGAATCATACCAAGAATACATACATTTACCTTGCTACAACTACACTTTACATACCTCTCCGTGTCAAATCCATAAGCAAATCCAATGCTCGTATCTCACCAGCTCATAAGAGGCACACAGTTTGAAGCGTAGTTGAGCGATACCAAACATATTGAATCAAATCAAATCAAAGCATACACACAAAAGAGGCTATAGTTCGCATACAAGGCATACGGGCACAAATAATAGGGTTTAACTATGACCTAACCTTATAACCAACGAAAACGGAAATAAAAGCAAAGCAGAACCACAGAAACTCCAACAGCTGACAGACACTCCCTGAAGAACCCCTGAACGACTGAGTACACCAAAAAAAAAGACTCAGACTCAAACCAAAACCAGCAAAGACGCACAAAAATGCTTAAACTCTTAAAAGATGCAGTCACGTAAGCAGAATTCAAATTCATATTCAATTCACATAAAATAAGGTATCAAATAATTCCATAAAAATCATATTGCACATTAGGACACGTTTATGTGCATAAATAACGCAAATAGAGGAGATAGAAATAACATACAAATCATATTGTTTCATATTATTTCGTTCATCGCCTACCCAATTCATCCCTGTACAATTAATTCATTTCTTAAATAAAAAGTCCTTAATAACGGAATACAATTACATCGACCAATCCAACAACGAACTAATTATTCGCAAATATAACAATTAAATCATATAATTCCCAAATATACAAATAAATTCGTATAAAATAAACCAAACGTCCAAACGACGAACGGAAAGTGGCGTTGGACTCATCACGACGAAAGGAATCTGCTGAACAAATAAACGTCGAAATGACGTCACCGGAAGTCACCGGAACAAGGCTGACAGTCTCCGGAAAAATACCCCCGATGGTCGAAAAAATTTCCGGAAGGACAGAAACGTACGCCACGGCCTACCAAATAAAAGCCCTCAAACAATTTTAGAAAATACCAAACACACCGGATTTCATTGACAAAAAATCGAACTAAATCCCTAGAACCTAAATCGAAATTAAACGTAAACCGTACAGCAAAAATAAAATCCGAATATACCTTTGGAAAGCCCGTGACGAGGCCTTTGAAAGCCCCTTACCAATTGCCGGAAAATATCGCCGGAAAAGAGGAGACCGCCGGTTCGCCACCGGTCCGTCGCTATAACACCCCTCATTTTCAAGAGCTTGATACGATGCCGATTCGTGCAATGAAGATGACTCTTCAATCAACTCTGCACGTATTTGAACTTCTTTATTCTTGATTTAATTGTTTAATTGATTTAATTTTATGTGATATGATTTTGATAGACTTTTACATTTAGAAAATAATTTAATTGTACGTGTAGGAATTAGGTTGACGTTGAATGAAATAATGTGATTTGTATTTTATTCCTATCACCCTTATTTGCATTATTTGTGCATGTAAACGTGTCCTAATGTGCAATATGATTTTATTGAATTATATGATGACTTATTTTATATGAAATGAATATGAAATTTAATTCTGCCTACGTGTTTGCATCTTATATGTGTTTGAGCTTTGCCTTGCGTCTCTGTTGGTTTTGGTTTGTAACACCCAAACGTGGATGCCATATCCCCCGCACTGAAGTCACAAACTCAGTCATGGAATAGCTCCAATCCTGAATCCAAAACTCCAATAAGCGAGAGACCACACACACGCTAGGCTAGGCGGACTAGACGACGTAACGAACAAACACAGTGCGGAAGCGAATTACACAGCATACTGAACAGAATGCGGAAGCGATTTCAAATCCAAGTACATAAACAAGTGACGGGTTCAACTATCCCTAGAAACCTGTCCCGAATATCATTAGCAAATATCCAACAGCTATTCAACATAATCCATCATATAGTGCCACTCAGGCAGAACACAAACATAAATCCATCAATTTTAAGTACAGTAATCCAGGATGTAAGGTGCGATAGTACTTAAGTCTTAAAACATAAATGCAACAGAAAGAAAATGCAGACTCTAACTAAGACCGCAAGTGCAGACTCATCCGCCTAGCTCAAAAGAAAGAGACAGACCTGCAACTGAAAAACAAACAGAGGAGGGGGTCAGTCAACTGACTGAGTGAGGGGGCTAACACACACCAACATACATATATATAGAGCAGAGCATGTAACTTAAGGTTGGAATCATGAACCGGGACTAGGGTTTTGCATACCAAAACAGTTGAAAATACCCAAAATAGATATAAGTTGGCAAACACTTTAGAAAGCACCTATCCCGTTTCACAATTTCCCATACATATATAACATAACATATGCTCAGCGAGTACGAGCTCAGATCCATCACCACCTCAAATCATACAGAAACAGAAATACATAATCAATCCATCACCACCGGGTTGATGGAGAGCCCGTCAGCCCAACCATCCATACATAAATAGACTCACAGGGGGTAGCGAACCCACAAGTGCCCTCTCCGACCCTTAGGCCGAAGGCTCAAGAATACCACACCTTCCCTACAACACGGGTCGCGTGAAGGTACCTCAAATGGAACTATGCACAGAGGTAATCCTAACGGCCCTTGCCTTACCAGGGACTCATTACCCGCAGCTCCTGGATCTCATACATACAGAACAGAACATACAGATGCCAATATTTTGTGGCCAAATCTCGCTACATAACATATCATATCATACGTATCATACTTTTGCAGAATGACTTACATATACCAATATACATACTTTTAAAACCCAAAGGCATCTCACAAGATCATAAACATAGCATATCCAACACGTACATAGCTCATAGTATAGTATATTCGCATGCAAGGATCAGAAAACAACACATAAAGGTCATAGGTCCCGCTATACAAGTCATAAACCTCACCTCGAAGATGTAGAGCCTGGAGTGTGTAAGGCCAAACACTCAACCTCAAACCTCAGGCTTACCCGGCTCCTCAAACTCTGAACAAAACCAAACAGTAACACACTTAGACCCTTTATGCACCACAAGACGCACGGCGTGCAAATGTGAATGAACTGTGAAATGCTTATGGAATGAACAAGTTGATTGTAACGCCCCGAATTTTCATCCGTACAGGTATAGCTTATGTGGCATTAATTGTGTATTTGAATTTATATTAATTGCGTATTTTCTTATTTATCTCATATTATACTAACCTTTTCTTTGAGTTTTGATACTTGATTATTGAAATTGAAATTTAAATACGTGAATTGAATGCGCATGACCCGTACGTTTGCTTGACGAACTCGTGTGTGTTTAACTCTGGCTTTTGTGAAATTGGAATATATGTTACTTGAATGTGTTGTGAATGTGTAAGCGTGTTCGTTACGTGTTTTGAACCTCGTTTGAACCCCCGAAACCAACCCGGAAGCTAAACAATACCCTTAACCCACCTAGAATGCCCTACCCATTTCCATGACCCATATCTCTCTCATCTCTCACCTAAATGGAGCCCCACTTGAACCCATTTTCTCCCAACTTAATACCCTATCAGCTAAAGCCAATCTCACACAAATTTCAAACACACAAACCCTCCTCCCAAAGCTGAAAATCGATCCAAAGAAAGAGAGAAAAATAAGAGCACTATTCATCATCTCTTCCAACTTTCATCCACCTTCATCCCTAGCTTTCTTGCTTATGTGAGTATGAATTCTTTCATGGCATCTTTCCCTCTTTCATTTAAGCCATGGTATGCATTCTATGCTTGAGCTTTCCTTGAGTTATGACAATATGTGCATATAAGAAGGTTTAAGCCCAATTTTGTGATCATGCATTTCCTTTGGTTTCATTTGAGCTTCTTGTGGGTATTATGATCCCTTGAGCTTCCATATTGATTGTATGAATTCATATTTCATGGTAGTTGAAGCATTCAAGACTTGCCATTAATGCATTTGTATGAAAATTTGGAGAAATGCTTGATCATACCTTCTCTTGCCTTGATCTTCGTTCGAGCTTAATTCCTTGCGTGTGTTAGAGTGTTTTCATCCATATTTTGGTGTTGATTCATGTTGAATTGAAGTGCATGAGGGTTGGGATTGAAATGAGTGTGAAATGCTCTATGTTCAGCTTTGGATTCTCGCACAGGGGTGTTTCCACGCCCGTGGAAATTTCCTCCAGAAAAATCCACGGCCGTGGATGATGGCCGAGGTTTCTGCCTCATTTTGGCTGTTTTTCCACGGCCGTGGGAATTTCCAAAGGGGAAATCCACGCCCGTGGATTCCTGTCTGTGATCACAGACTTAGTTTTTCACACTTTCTTTCTCGTTTATTCGGTTTTCCCCACCCCTAACTTGTTCCCAATGTGTGATATACTTGTTTTTAAGTATATTTTACAATGATATGAACTTATGTGGCTTATATGAATATGACTTGCGTTTCATGCACGTGTATTGTGTTTCATGCATGAATTTGGGATTCCTATGATATAAATTGTGCATGAATAATCGAGAATGAATGGAAATGACTGAAATTGATACGTGATCGCATTCCATGACCTCATATGCATTCATATCATTATTAACGACGTTGTCGTACGTCATATGTGGTTCTCATGCATTTCACTTCACTTTCTTTACACAGATACCGGACCTATAGGAGGCGAGGGCGAGTTCTAGCTTCTTGTTGCCTTCGATATCCTTTTTGGTGAAAGGTGGGTTTCTCTTCTATTAGGTAATCGACCCAATATAACCCTTATGTGTAAAGTTTCAAGCAAAAACTATATATATATATAGTATTTGAGTCGTTTTGTGTAAATGTTTTGAAACGAAAGCTTTGATATTGTAAACCGTATTGAATGTTTTGGCGAGATTGTGTATGAATGTTCACAGGGCCCCGGAATCTAGTGTGTGGGGCCATTCGGGAAGGCAAGGGCCGACGGTGGTTCTCTCACACTAGTTCCACCGCATGTACGACGAAACGGACTTAGTCAGGAGGTTTGACTAAGAAATGCTAGTCGGGCTTGTGGGGATTCATGTACCCCACTTGCCATTCTGATTGGATGGCCGGGTCTTGCAAGCCCGACCATCACCTGGAGAAGGAGTACGTGTGGGAATACCGGTGATTCGGACAGCCCACACGTGTAATGAATTTAATGAATGTGCACGAAAGATAAGTTCTGTATGATAACGCCCGAATGATTAATGATTAATGAATGTACACAAGGAGAAGGATGGATAATTGTGCACGCCCACTCGCCGGGCAATGAATGACCGATTGTTAATTGTAAAATGGTAGTTATAAACCCGTTGACGCTTTTCCCTTCTTTATTTCTTTTATTTCTTTTGCCCACTTGGGAAACCTTTTCTAAAACTTCAACGGGCGTTATAACTTGCATGAACGTGTTTAATTCCGCGATATTCTATATCTTATGCCCTTGTTTTATACCCACCAGTTCCTTATGAACTGAACCCGGTATTGTTTTCAGTCTGTTGTTTGCAGGTGTGCGCACGTGCTAGGCGGGAATACAGGTCTAGAGAGTCTTGCATTCTTGTCTCGCATGTTTATTGATCTTGTAATGCACACACACTCATATTACTTTTATATCATTTTGGATATTGTAGTATGTTCGAACGCGTTTACATTTCTTGAGGCTGCGAAAGCCATGCTTATGTGAATAATGTATTTAATTTCGGAGCCCGTGGCTCATTGTGAATATGTTATGTATATGCTTCCGCTTTTCTGTTGCATCGCTCTGATCGTTATTGTTATTGTCATTGTTGGTTATAACTTGGTTCAAGGCTTAGCCCGCCTAGCATAGTGTGTGAGTGTGTGAGTCCCCGTTCGCCGTGATTCGGATCCGGGTATAAACTCCTATTTCGTGACCGGGTCGGGGTCTCGGTACGGGGGTTGTGGCACCATGCGCTCGGGTGTTACATTGATCACATAGTATAATTGCACCTAAATCGACAAATCATGCTCAATAATTAAATTATAAAGTTTAGATATGCATTAGAAACAATACCGAAGCATATAATCAAGAATCAACTCAAAAAAACAAAATACATGTGAAAACAAAGCACAAAAACACACATAGAGAAGCCGGAACGGCCATT
>JBBMKE010361522.1:0-13102 GCA_037834125.1 Lippia alba | reverse complement strand
GACTAAATAATACGGTTAATGAAAAGTTAGTATGCTTAAATGTCAATTTGTGACTTTTCACCGCTTGCTGTTCTAAATTGTTACTGTACCACTTAGTATGCTTACATGTCAGTTTGGGGTGTTTATTATCCCACTTTATCAATTTTATCCAAAGTAGTATTTATAATATAAAAAATAAATATATTTATCAAATATCAAGGTGATATTCATAGCCACTGCTACTTCACTCATGCATGTTGGTAATTACCCTGCTGATGAGAATTGGGAATCTTGGTAACCGTGCGAGAAATTTCATCTTCATTAATGGGACGACGAAAAGATTGGATCTTTCTAAGGTTAAAGAGATGAAGTGGTGTGATATTTCCCGCCTCCCTCCAATAATGCCCACATACGACCATCAACAATTCGGTTCGGATCGAATTAGGGGAATTTGAATCCAGGTCGGATTATGACGATTAATATCCGGTAAGTGAATTTAAATTCGAAACATATAGAATTTGAATTCATTGGTTTTGAGTTTATGTGTAATCGGATCGGATCAGATTGATTAAAAGATTCAATTCAATTAATAATAAAATATTAATTTTTTATGAAAAAAATAAGTATAAATGATAAATATATTATATTTAATAAATAATTATTATTTAATGGCTTTATATATTTATTAAAATAGGTTAATTTAAAGTTATTAATAAAGGAAAACATTTTTTTTAGAATAAATAATTCAAATTTTATCATTGTTTATAGTAATACATAAAAATTTTAGTTTTAATTATTTTATATAATATTTTTTACTAATAAAATAATTAATTTAACTAAAATATTTTATAAAGTAATATTTAAATCTTTAACTGATGGAATTCTTTAATTTTATATTCAGTTTATTTATGTCAAGAAAAAATATTTATAATTGTATATAATTTATCAAATATTTTTATCGGAAGAATATGCTGCAATTCAGATTAAATTCGAATTAATTCAATCCATTGACCGCCCTATGCCCATACAGTTGAAATAATAAAATATGATGTCCAATTGACTCCTGAAACTTGGGCCTGTCGTTCTAGTTTCTAAACAACAACAGGGATGCCATAACCAAGGTTAGAAGCACGAATGCAGTTTCCCATCACTTCAGATATAAAATGTAACTTTATGCTCCATATTTATGTCCGTTGCGCCAATTTTATGCATACTATACAAAAAACTCAAAATTAAATACACGAAACGTGGATGAATCTAAGATTTGATATAAGAGGGATGAAAATTAAATAAAAAGATCAAAATCTCCAATTAGAGGACAAAAATATAATATGCCAAAATTTATGTATACAAATAATAAAGATTCAAAATTGAGGAGGGAGGGGAGACACCGTCCGGCCCATTTAGCTCCTGTCTCTACAAATAGAATTAATACATCAAGTATACGATTTGTACAATTTTCATTGACATGTTTGAACTTATAATATCGTAGAGCTTTAGGATCTGGAATTGATATAGCATACAAATCTAATTAAGTGTAGGAAAAGTGGAAAACTTTCCACCAAAAAAAAAGTGTAGGAAAACTGGAATTAACCAAGTGTATTCCTAGTAGAATTAGAATAGAAGTTCCTGAAGAAATTCTAGATGTTCGGAAGGAAACTGTCAATCACATACTCTTACCACAATATTTTGCAGAATATCATGTTCCATTTTCAGAACAATTGTTCTATCCACTCCTGAAAGTACTTGTATGTTCGAAAATTTCAATTTTAAAATTCTTTTGAAATTTTATCCAGGTAATTCCAGTTTTTCCTAACACTAAGAGCACCTATATTGATGCTTACCATGTTCTACAATCTCATAACTGATATGCTAATTATTCACATAATCATATCCAATCAATCAATTCAAATATATTCATAAATACATAGCATTCTTATTCATCTATGAGAAATATAATTACACTTACACAATTAAATCTAGTTTACATTCAACTTAGAATTCATTAGGTTTACTAACAACAACAATTCATCTACAAGACTGCACTTGATGAATATCATCATGAATAACATATATCCAAGAATCACAATATATTCTTGTTACATCCAACTCACAGTTAATAAGGTTTCAAGATTTCATGAATTATTATCATGCATAGATTGGTGTATAATCATAATCACCCTTTCGGCAGAGGCCAAGAAGCTCCATATCTTTCAAGATGTCCTTATTTTCGTCGATCACAACACTTCTTTCCATCTTCTCTAATGCAATCCTTGCCGCTGCTCGTTTTCTCGCGATCTCCGCTCTCATTTCCGCTGCAATCTTCACTTTTTCTTTCAATTCTTCCCGTTCCAATCTCGCTATCTCCTTCAGTCTGCGTCGGGGATCACCATCAGACTTGTCGGCATGGGAGAGGACAAGTGTTTGGTGCGTCGCTTTCAAGATTGTATCGGCAAATCGGCTCCTTAGCATCGCAACACGCAATGCCTTCTTCGGCGACATTTGATCGGCTTCAATAGATTCAACAGGGGGTGTCGAGGGGTCATTACAGCCCTTTTCTTGATCGACAAATACTGATCGTATATCACTGGGATACGCGAAACCACTTCGATCACGGCATTTGAGATCTCGCAAGCCCTCTTTGCGCGTAACTTTTAATGGAGTTGAAGGTTTATCGGCAAATCGATACCTCACCGATTTTGAAGAACATGTGTTGCTACGAGAACTTGTTGAACATAGTTTTCGAGCCATAGAATTTGAAAATAGTAGAAGTTGAGATATGGTCAATTTGGTTGTAACTTGTAAACATGTACAATTGGGTCTATATATATGAAATATTAGGTTAAATTAGTTTTATTAGTTAGCTAGCAGAATTCTTTTACTTATAGAGTTGCACTGTACAGAGTCTTTTCTTTTTTGTTTTTATTTTTTTTGGCAGAATATACTTGGCTGTAATCCATCACGTAAGAGTATCAAAAACATCTTGAAAATTGTTGAGCACTAGAACTATATTAAATGAATTAATTTTAATAATAAGTAATTTTTTGCTTGAAAATCTTTTTAAACTAATATATATTTCTCAGAGCTTACTTTGCCAAGTTTAATTATACATACATACATACAAGTTTATATTGATAAGACCTCATATCTTAACAATAAATCAATAAATCTTGCCCTAACCACTAGCCGCGTGCAGATTGATCTCTTAATTCCTATTATGTGAATGATACTTGAGCTACAAGACAAGTGAGATTGGTTAAAAGATTCTATCCAATTAATAATAAAATATTATTTTCTTCTAAAGAAATAAGTATAAATAATAAATATAAATATATTATATGTTACAAATAATTATTATTGAAAGTTTTATTTATATTTATTAAAACATATTAATTTAAAGTTATTAATATAGAAAAAAAGTACTTTTTTAGAATAAATAATTCAAAACTTATCATTGTTTATAGTAATACGTAAAACTTTTAGTTTTAATTATTTTATGTTATATGTTTTAGTAATAAAGTAATTAATTTAACTAAAGTATTTTATAAAGTAATATTCGAATCTTTAAATGATGGAATTCTTTAATTTTATATTAAGTGTATTTATGTCAATAACAAATATTTATAATTGTATATGATTTATCAAATATTTTTATCGGATAAATATGCAACAATTCAGATTAAATTCGAATTAATTCAACCCATTGACCCACCTATGCCCATACAGTTGAAATAATGAAATGTGTGTCCAATCGAGAAACTTGGGCCTGTCGTGCCAGTTTCTAATCAACAATAGGGATGCCATAACCAAGGTTAGAAAGCACGAGTGCAGTTTTCGATCACTTCAGATATAAAATGTAACTTTATGCTCCATATTTATGTCCGTTGCGGCAATTTTCTGCATACTATACAAAAACTTCAAAATTAAATATAGGGAACGTGGATGAATCCAAGATTTGATATGAGAGGGGTGAAAATTAAATAAAAAGATTAAAATATCTGAATAGGGGACAAAAATATAAATATGCCAAAATTTGTGTATACAAATGATAAAGATTCTAAATTGAGGAGGGACGGGAGACACCGTCCGCCCCATTTAGCTCCTGTCTCTACAAATAGAATTAATACATCCAGTATACATACGATTTGTACAATTTTCACTGACGTTTGTACTTATAATATCATAGAGCTTTAGCATCTCGAATTGATATAGCATGCAAATCTGATTAAGTGAGGAAAAACTTTCCACCAAAAAAAGGTTTAGGAAAATTAGAATTAACCAAGTGTATTCCCCAGTAGAATTAGAATAGAAGTTCCTGATGAAATTCTAGATGTTCGGAAGGAAATTGTCAATCACATACTCTGACCACAATATTTTGAAGAATATCATGTTCCATTTTCAGAACAATTGTTCTATCAACTCCAGAACATTCTTCGAAAATTTCAGTTTTAAAATTCTTCTGAAATTTTATCCAGGTAATTCCAGTTTTTCCTAACACTAAGAACGCCACTTATGTTCTACAATCTCATAACTGATATGCTAATTATTCACATAATCATATCCAATAAATCAATTCAAATATATTCATAAATACATAGCACTCTTATTCATCTATGAGAAATATAATTACACAATTAAATCTAGTTTACATTCAACTTAGAATTCATTAGGTGTAATAACAACAATTCATCAACAAGACTGCACTTGATGAATATTATCATGAATAACATATATCCAAGAATCACACTATATTCTTGTTACATCCAACTCACAGTTAATAAGGTTTCAAGATTTCATGAATTATTATCATGCATAGATTGGTGTATAATCATAATCACCCTTTCGGCAGAGGCCAAGAAGCTCCATATCTTTCAAGATGTCCTTATTTTCGTCGATCACAACACTTCTTTCCATCTTCTCTAATGCAATCCTTGCCGCTGCTCGTTTTCTCGCGATCTCCGCTCTCATTTCCGCTGCAATCTTCACTTTTTCTTTCAATTCTTCCCGTTCCAATCTCGCTATCTCCTTCAGTCTGCGTCGGGGATCACCATCAGACTTGTCGGCATGGGAGAGGACAAGTGTTTGGTGCGTCGCTTTCAAGATTGTATCGGCAAATCGGCTCCTTAGCATCGCAACACGCAATGCCTTCTTCGGCGACATTTGATCGGCTTCAATAGATTCAACAGGGGGTGTCGAGGGGTCATTACAGCCCTTTTCTTGATCGACAAATACTGATCGTATATCACTGGGATACGCGAAACCACTTCGATCACGGCATTTGAGATCTCGCAAGCCCTCTTTGCGCGTAACTTTTAATGGAGTTGAAGGTTTATCGGCAAATCGATACCTCACCGATTTTGAAGAACATGTGTTGCTACGAGAACTTGTTGAACATAGTTTTCGAGCCATAGAATTTGAAAATAGTAGAAGTTGAGATATGGTCAATTTGGTTGTAACTTGTAAACATGTACAATTGGGTCTATATATATGAAATATTAGGTTAAATTAGTTTTATTAGTTAGCTAGCAGAAGTGTTTTACTTATAGAGTTGCACTCTACTCATTCTTTTCTTTTGTTTTTATTTTTTGGAAGGACTAGAACTATTTTAAATGAGTTAATTTCAATAATAAGTAATTTTTTACTTGAAAATCTTTTTAAAATAATATATGTTTCTCAAAGCTTACTTTTCCAAGTTTAATTATACATACGTACATATTTTTATTGATAAGACCTCATATCTTAACAATAAATCTTGCCCTAACCACTAACCGCGTGCAGATTGATCTCTTAATTCCTAATATGTGAGTGATGCTTGAGCTACAAGACAAGTGAGAATGGAAAACTTAGAAAAGTTATGTTCTTTCGGGAAAAAAAGAGGTCATGTTCTATAAGTGGATAATTGAGTATCTATAGTAATACTAAATTGAACACTATCATAGTCTAAGCATGTTGCAACTTGTAAGTTGTAACCCTTCCTTTTTAGGGATGGGATTAATTGATTTTATCGGTTGCTTGGATTTGGGCTTGGGCTTCTGGCCACACCAACCTAGAACTCTGGACTATTACTATATTAACTGATGGGTACTTATAATTATTTCAGTGGGCTTAGGCCCACATCATTTAAATGGGTACTTATAATTATTTCAGTGGTCTTAGGCCCACATCATTTAGTATCTCTCACTAGATTTTTTTTTTTAACACACGCACACTCAAGTAGGATTCAAATCCGAGATATTCACTTGAAGACGTACCTATTAATAACTTGGACCAACTCTTATTGGTTTTTCACTGTGTATATATATGTTAGTTGTTAATAAGGCTGTAAATAAATATCCGAAAATTTAATATCCATCCACATTCGAATTTGTTCAAAGATAATATTATTTGTATCTGTTCAAATTCTTCATATCCGATTATAGATATTTGAATTATAATAAATAAGAATATGTTACACATTCGGTTTGTTTATATATTCCTTAGATATATCCCTTATCCATAACCCGTAATATATATATCTGTATATTCTTTTACAAAGTGATGAAAAATATATATTAATTTATGCATTATATAATCATTTGAAAATTAAAAAATAATAACAATAAATATATAAGATATTATTTATATTAATAAAGTTCATTAATATCAGTGAACATATATTATAAATTATATATTATACTTATGAATTAGTGTTTAATGGGTTTAATGGATTTAATAGATTTATAATTTGTTTGAATTCAATATTTAATTGTATTGTGAAATTCTAATTTATTATTTTTAGTATAATAATATATGTAAAATAGGTAAACAGATTTGGATTCAAATATCAGATATCGAATAATTTGCTAAGTGAATATCCTCATGGATACAAATAATTTGATATTAGGATAATATTTGTCGGATTCGAATACAAATATTATTTTTATTATTTGTCGGACAACTAATACGAATTTGAATAACGAATATCCTAAACGGATTCAGATTCCGATATAAAATATTCGCTTCGCGCGTTTATTATTCATTTACACCCCTAATTGTTAGTTACGAATTTAATGAAAATTTTAATTAGTCATTGTTTGCATTTCATATTTTATTTTATTTTTTGGTGCAATTCCATATATTAAAGACTCAGGTTGAAAAGTAGGATGTATATGTATAACGTTCATATTAATAGAATATGAATAATTTGAAGGAAAATCCGAATGCAACTGTGAATATGTGAATATGTGATAATAGAATTCGGGAGATAATTATGAACTCCCATCAAATATGGATTCCGCCTAAGGACAAATACACGAAATATGATATTGCGTTTAAAAAAAATACTAAAAATTCATTATTACTTACAATGATATATATAGAGAGAGAGAATTTTAGTATTAATTTGTCACTAGTATCCTTTATGTAGACATTATATTATTAATTAATATTGATGGTGTCGGAATCGGTAAAGGAGGTTTTAACACTAAACACTTTCTATTTGTGTGAAAGGAAAGACCATCATAAACAATCGAGCCTCAGGAACTGGGTTTCCAATTACCGTGGATTCTACCAGCTAGGGTAACACCATGGAAGAAGAAGGTGAAGCCGTAAGAAGCTTGAAAAGTGCAGCAATGGGGTATTTCCAGTTCAGTGTATGTGTTTCTTTTGAGTGAAGAAAGCGGTGTGTAGAAGATGAAGATTGCTTGAGGAAAGTGCAGTGCAATTCCTCTATATATAGCTTGAGGGTAGGGGATATGTAGTAATATTACCCATGTGGTCCTGAAATGAATGTTGCCCTAGACACGTGACGGAACGTGAGAGCCTGAAAGTGACATGCATGCGTCACTATCACCTTTAGGCAGTTATGTCCAGCTGTTGTGTCAGCGGCACTTAAGGGGTTGTTCTCCTGAGCGATGAGACGCTCGTATGTCAGGGGCCGAGCGTTGGGACGCTCGGGGATAGGCTCCTCGCAAGAGGTGGTGGAGCACTGAGCCTGCGAGCGCTAGAGGATCGAGGGTTGAACCACTCGAAGGTGAGGTTCTATTAGGGGTGACCCCTTAGGAAGGTCGGCTGCGAGGGTTGAGGTTGGGCAGGGACCGCGAGCCTCAACTTATTCGTGCGTTCCACTAGGATTGTCGCTGGACCGTGAAAGGGATTTTCCTCGATCATGCCAAGTGGATGGTGAAGATGCGAGCGTATCTTGGGTCCATCATTTTGCCCCCCAAATTCTACAGTGTAGCCCGAGCGTGTAGTGGAATTTTGAATACTTCCGAGCTATTCTATTTGGAATAGGAAAGGTCAAGGCTTTCCAGCTGTAGATCAACGCGAGCGTTTAACTGACGCTGCATTAAATGTTATCTTGTCTCGCGGATGCTTTCTGCAGTCTAATTAAATGCGGAGTGGAGGCATGGGCGCGTGAGTCTTGGGCGACGTGGGGCGGTTATCAAAATCGTCGCGGTTACCAAGGCGGGAAATGATTTCGTTTTGAATTTGTGTATATTCCGTACCCTATAAATAGGGATTTTGCAAATCTTGTCCATTTTTTACGTGTTCAGAACAAGCTTAAGCACCCAAACTCTCTGCATATTCTCGTGTTTTCAGGCGAGATTACCCAGTTTTCGACTAAGGTAAACAGTTCTTCTGTGTTTTTCTTGCTAACAATAGGTTTTAGACTTGAGAGAATCGTCTCTTAATCATCAATAGTAACTGTCAAACTCAGGACTCTTAGATTTTCAGATTCCATTTCTTTCCTAGAACCCCTTTTTAAACAAACATCAAGTTCCATGGCTAGTTCAGACTCCTCCCATGATTCCACGGTGAGCAATATGGCACAGGAAATTGAGAAAATGTCTCCTCAAACGTCTCCGCGAAGGGATAGTATTCCGGAAGCAATTCCGGTGAGAACGGCTGGCGGTGACGAGAGTAGATGTAGATGAAGAGTTAGATGCGGCAGTGCGAGGGATGCACGAGTGTCCACCTACGAACATAGGACTCTTCGAGCAATGTGACAATGCTCTTTTGATAATGCAACAGGGAGAGAGAGTTCTCCCTGTAACCAACTCTGCAGTGAGGCCACAAGATCACACTGTGACAGTGGCGATGAATCTCAACGAAGAAGCTTCGTCCGAGCGTAGGACAAAAGGTGAGCCCCCATGAAAAAGAAGGAAGGGAAAAGAGATCGCGACCCAGGAGAAACGATCAAACCCCCATAGAATGGAAAAGGCTCCCGAGGAGATTGAATGTACACTAACCTCTAAAGAGTTTGATGAATTGATACGAGGGGTATCTTGGTCAAACGGCGCGATAGCTCGACTCTCCAGGACGTAAGAACGAGCCAACAGTCCGCCCGAGGGATAGATGACCGTATACGTAGATACCATCGTGGCGGGTGGCTTGAGGTTCCCAATTCCCCGAGAGATGAGGGAAATATTGAACTATCTAAACCTTTTTCCACCACAAGTTCTGCCCAACGGGATTGCACTTATCAACGTATTTGTGATGCTGATGAAAGCAACGGGCCAAGAACCCTCGATAAACAACTTCTCTCGTCTATTCCAAATATCGCATTCATCCCGATCCTCGTCCAAAGATGGTTTTTATTATATTTTTTCCAAATGATACATGAGGATGATTAACTCTCCTACCACCTCCCATGGAGAGATTTGGAAAGGGAAGTTCTTATACATCACAGGCCCGAAGGAGCTGTTTGGGGTTCCCATGAAATGGGTGGAGTATGGCGAGGAGGAGTCTCTTATAAGAGTAAAGCCCCCCAACGTAGCTTTCGAGTGTTGGGCGAAGAGTGTAGCCTTCGCAATGAAGGAGTGCAACAAGGTGATAGAATGAAGGGATTACTGCTGAACGAGGAGGTGTTGTTCTGCCTCGGCCTCTCGAGCCCTCCAAATTTGGTTACAAACCCCCCAACACGTGTCTTGGAGACAGATGGTTAGAAACTAGGGACTCACCCTCACTAACTGTTTTACTAACTTCGAGCATTCCTTCGAATTTATGTACTTAGTTGGTTTTCTTTTTTGGCTTCTCCTCAGTATTGATGATCTTTTGACGCTCATTTTTATACTGTGCAACGATCGAAGTACTGATGGCAGAAAAGGCAGCCTCCAACATCGTGGCTTTGCTTAAGGCCAGAACCCTGAGCGCTACTGCCTCGGGGAATCCAGGAACGGTCGCTCCCCAAGAGAGTGGATAGGCTAGCGGGGGCATGACCGATGCCCGGGAGATGAGAGAAGATTTAGTGGGCACCGAGGGCTACGAGGACCAGGAGGTTATAGTTGAGCCTCCAAAGAAGAAGAAAAAGATAGTGAAGACGACACAGTCGGGCTGAAGAGCTCTCGCGGTGTGGCCTTGGGACCGATAATCAAGGAGGTCTTGGGGGGGTCGCCCGGACCCTTCGAGGAAGAATAGGAGGATGCTGAACCTGAGGGCAGTGTCTGGCAAAAGGAAGAAGATAGTAGTAGGACCCATCGAGCATGATGATGGCTACACCTCTTCCTCCGAGGAAGAGCACTTTTGGCAATTTGAGCGTCAGGGTGACGCTCGCTATGAGAGGTCCGCAAAAGATGGACCAGTTTTGTTGAAGAGGAGCCTAACCTCTCACTTGATCAGCTCTGGGGTGCTGGATCAGGTCCAGTTCACCGGGGATCATGTGTCTCTAAACGATCAACCCATAGAGGAATTCTTAGCCGACGCAAGCCATGTCGTGATTATTGTAAGGAGGCTCCTTCCACTTATACTTTCCTCACTGTAATAGCCTGTTTACCCCAGGATTTTTTGACTAAGTACTAATTCTCTGCGCAGGAGGTGCTGCCAAGGCTCAAGAACATGGAGAGACGAGTTAAGGCTTACGCCGAGAGTAAGACTAAATACAAGAGACTCCTTAGGATCAGCGACCTAGTAGCTCTCCAGCAGCAATATGATGAGTTGAAAGATAAGTATGGAGCAGCGACGGCAGATCTTATGGATAGGAATAATTGCCTCACTAATCTCGAGGAGAAGTGGCAGACTTCGTGTAAGAAGCACAAGGATGAAAAGGCTGAGTGGGCCCTGAAAGAGGAAAAATACAAAAAGGAGGCCGTCGAGCATGATGAAAAGCTGAAGGAGTTGAGCGAGAAGATAGTTGAAGTAGAGATGCGAGCGTTGTGCATAGAGCTGAGGACCACCAAAGAAGCGGTCATAAGGTTTGTACGCTCGAGAGTGTTCGACTTCGTGGCCAACCTCTACTATTTCGCCACAACGAGGTTATTCTACTGGAAGGGCATAGGCTAATTGATAAAGTTGGGCCTGGCACCCGCTAACGCTCGAGAAAACCCCTGCCTGGATATGGAATTGGACGAGAATCTAGAGAAGATTCCAGTAGTTGGCAGTGAGGCTTCCGAGAAAGATATGCCTGAGCCTCTTTATGAAGAAGTTGTCCAGATGCATAAGAAGGGCGTCTGACGCTCGACGCTGCTGCGGGTGAAGGCTCCTCACTAGGTGGGCAAACTCTGAACCCAACGCCTTTTGCCATGGCTCCACTAGAACCGGAAGGCCCGCCAAACTCCAGTGCTCAAACCGACGATGCTCCCACCAACACTACCAATGCCTCCTAAGTTCTCTGTGTGTTGTCTCTGACCCCTAGGAATCTTAGTACTCCTTGTTGCTTCTTGAATCTGTAATATTTTGACAACTTGGTACAATTCTTGTCATAATACTTCAAGTAGTTTTATTTTGGTAAATGAATGTTTTCTTTTTCGCAATGAGTGTTGTTGATACTTGATACTTGCTTTGTTGGATGCTTGAGTGTACGTGTACTTCAGTAATATGTTTATGTCAGTTCTGCTTCCATTTAACGATAGAATATCGTAGTTGGCACGCAAGGGCTCGAGAGTGTGTCCGCGCGAGGGTCACCTGGCCAACTAAAACTAGATAAGAGGAAGAAAACCCAAGTTGTACAGAAATACGTCAAGTATAGAAAACCTCAGAGAGTAGGAATCTTTTAAGGATTTCTATCTGTAAATAATTTAAACTTAGAAATCAATGTGAGATTTACTAAGTATTAAAAACAGAAAATGTTCTGTCGAATGATTACGAGCACAAGCTAGGATTGAATCCTTAGGCTTATTTCGCTTGCGAATCTGTCTACTAAGTCCGCTCGTTTTAGAGGGACTAGAGTAGCATTAAGTGGTGTTACTTCGACGTGGAGTTCCCTCCACACGGAGTTTAGCTTAGTTGACCCTCGAAATAGAGGTATTTCCAAAGATAAGACAAAAGATAACTAAAAATGCATTAAGTAATTGTATTTCATGCTTTTCATTTGATTAAGAGGAGATACAATTTGTCCCGAGGGGCATGATATAAAACTCATACTTAAAATCTTCTGAGATTGTAAGCATTCCACAGTCTGGATAGACGCTCGCCTTGCAAAGTTTCTAGCAGGTAGGTATTGTTCGCACGTACTTGTGTGACTTTGAAGGGGCCTTCCCAGTTAGGGTCTAACTTACCCACATGCTTAGAGACTTCAACTTTCTTGAGAACCAAGTCTCCTAGTTGGAAAATCCTTTCCTTGTCACGTTTATTGTACTGCGAGGCGACGGTTGCTTTGTACTTGTGGATGCGAGCCCAAGCGGTATCACGCTTTTCGTCAATCAAGTCCAGTTCCAGCGCTCGATTGTTGTCATTAGCAATGGGCTCAAAATAGGCTATGCGTGCAGACTCTTAAGCGAGTTCGGCAAGTACCATTGCTTCGGATCCATAAGTTAGAATGTAAGGAGTCTCACCTGTCGCCACTCGTGGGGTAGTCCGACACGCCCAGAGGGCTCCCTGGAGTTCCTCGGCCCATTCACCCTTCTTACTCTATAGCATCGTTTTGAGATGTTGGAGTATGATCTTGTTTGTTACTTCAGCTTGACCGTGAGCCTACGGATGGCCTACGGAAGTGAAGCATTGTTCAATACCAAGCTCCGAGCACCAATCTCGAGTGTTTGCAGCGATGAATTGAGATCCATTATCTGAAATGAGCACCCTCGGGATACCATATCGGCATATAAAGTTCTTCCAAATGAAGTCTCTGGCCGTTCAAAATGTGATCTTGGCTACTACTTCTCCCTCGGCCCATTTTGTGAAGTAATCTACTGCTATGATTGCAAATTTC
>JBBMKE010361412.1:0-13104 GCA_037834125.1 Lippia alba | reverse complement strand
CCGGATACGGATTATCCGAATCCGTGAGGATAGCCGATAATATGAATTATCCGATATCCAACATCAGAATCCGTTTACCTGTTTCACATGTATTTTTCTAGTAAAAATAAAAACTAAAATTCAACATCACAATTCACTATCAAATATAAAATTCGTTCACTGATTCATACAAATTCATAATCAAATATTAAATTCATACAAAGATTCATTAAAACTCATATAAATATCAAAGGTTCATAAGTTTAAAATCAATATTAAATGTTATCAAGGTTCATAAGTGAAAAATCAACATCATTTAGGACTATGCATTGTGATCATATACATTTTTCTCTTCTTTTTTTCCCTTTTTTTTAAAATAAAATGTTGTCATATGATATATATATAAGTGATATAATTAAGATTAAGATATGATATTAAAGATTATATAATAAAAATAGCACAACAAATTTAATATTTAATGGATATTTTGAGTGTAATTCTGATAATGCCGGAAATTGGTCGTCTTTGAAAGTGTGTAATTGGCTTTGAATCTCCGATGAATCAATTGAGTGTAGGTCTTTGTCCAATTCGGTTGCTTGACTGAGAACAGTTGAGTAGAAACTTTGGCAGAGTTTAGGTATATTTTTGTGAGCATTCCCTGTTCTGGTGAAAGAAATGACTTTTATACCGAGTTTGTGTAAGCTCGTTTTGACTTAGTGGGCACGAGAACTGCGGACCACACACTTAAAACATGGGGTGGTTAAAGAGTGAAGGGCAACCGTCGACGTTGGACTCGTGCTGAATACTCGAGGGGCGAGCACTTACACATTGAGCACTTGCCTTAGCCACTTTTTAGGGGATATACTAAGCTCTTACGAGGTTAGCGCTCTTACAAGGTGAACCCTTTTACGAGGTGAGCGCTCTTACGAGGTGAGTACCCTTACAAGGTGAGTGCTCTTATGAGGTACGAGGTGAGTACCCTTGCGAGATGAGCACTCTTACGAGGTGAGTGCTCTTATGAGGTGAGCATTCTAAAGAACGAGGACCTTAGCTAGTTTACAGAACGAGGACTTGCCTTTGTCAATTTTTTCTAGTTTGTAGAATGAGGCTCATAGATAGTTTAAAATACGAGAGTCACTTAGTTATTTTTCATCACTATCATTTGCCCCCCTGGCTCTTCGAGTACGGAGCGTGAGAGGTGCTCGTGGAGCAAGAGTGTCAAGTCATAGAACTTAGAAATTTTCGAACACTTTTTGCGTCGTTTGTTACAGTATTATTCTGTATTTTAGGGTTTTGACTTTTCAAAAAATATTACCACGGTGAACTGAATTCATTTTTACCACGAGTGTTGAGTGCTCGGATCCATTTGAGGAGAACGAGGGACTGCTTAGAGTTTCCATAGCATTGAGGTAATCTCTGAGCTCTATCCTTGAATTATTTTCCTTGAATTGCTTGGATTGGGTTTTGTATATCGAGATGCTTTCCATACCACAATCCTTATTCGTCGGGTTGGAATAGTGAAGTTGATATAAGTCGCGAGTAGGGTGCTCGGATTCAGTGGGTTGTTGAGAGCTCGAGTGTTGGTAATGAGGCCACCGAGGAAGTAGTATAATTTAATTCCTTATGTTTATCTTCGTCCAGTAGAGCTATGTCGAACACTCATACTTGGCTTATTTTCAGAATCTTATGCCGAGAATCAAGCACTCTTCTCGCCTCCCAACCTCTAGTCACGCACTAAAAGCTTTGAGGACTTTTAAGGCAAGTTCGAGAGGGCGAACGAAAGAGTCCAGATGAGGGAAAATCATATTCTAGCTCAATCGACCTTTGCATCCAGGAACTATGTGATGACTCAAGCACTTCAAAGCAAGATGTCGGTTCTTGCGGAGAGAGTCGAGAAAATACAAGAGAGTCAACGAGCGACATTCGCTGGTTGGTTTCGTCCAAGAGGAGATTCAATGAGAGCGAGAAGGCATGCTTGGAACTTAGCGCGAAGCTTGAGGAAGGTGAGAAGATGCGTTCTGAGCTGAGCGCAGGGCTTAAGGAGAGCGAGATAGTGCACCTTGAGCTGAATGCGAAGCTTGAGGGATTTGAGCGTGCATCCGTTGTTTAGACTCGTACAGATGTAGTCGAAGGCATGAACCGCTTCATGAGGATTCCATTGTTTGACGTTGTTTGTGCTTTTAACAATTTCATTGGATTCCAGGCCGTATTTGAGCATGCTTACAACCAGCTCAACTAATTGGGTGTCATTCATGAAGGTACGGAGGTTGATGTGATTGATCTTGAAAAATATGATAAATGAGGTCGATACTTGGTCGTAAGTATGGGCAAAGTTCGGCCTTACAGGGTATTAATGCTAATGAGTTCGAATTTGCCATTGATGAGATCAGAGCCGTAGTCGTTGAGAGGGGTGCTACCTGATCGAGAATGATGGCGTTCCAATCGAATGTGAAGTTGAGGATGAGCGAGAGTTGGTTGCAACTCGAGGTGAGCGTGGCGATGGGGGTGCCATGCTCGGGGCGACCGAAGATGAAGCTCAGGATGAGCGAGAGTTGGTCGCAGCTTGGCGCGAGTGTGGCGAAGAGGTTGCCTTGGTCTAGGCGACCGAAGGCGTTGCTCAGGATGAGCCAGAGTTGGTCGCGGCTCGGGACGAGCGTGGCAATGAGGTGTTGTGGTCGGGGCAACCGAAGGCGTTGCTCGATGAGCGAGAGTTGGTCGCGGTTCAGGGCGAGCGTGGCGACGAGAGTGCCGTGGTTGAGGCGACCGGAGGCGTTGCTCAGTGAGAGTTCATCGCGGCTCGGGACTAGCGTAGCGATGAGGGTGCCGTGGTCGGGGCGATCGAAGGTGTTGCTCAAGAGAAGCGAGAATTGGTCTCGGCTCGGGGCGAGCGTGGCGACGAGGATGTCTTGGTCGGGGCGAGCAAAGGTGTTGAGGGGTGCAACATCAGCGAGCACAATGTTGAAAATAAGCTCCTTGGTGATGTGAAAATTGACGAAGTGTTGTGTTTGAACTCCATGCATTGTGTGTAGTGCTCAAACCTTCTGAGCACGGTGCTCAAACTTCGAGTGTTTGGACTTTGGTGGGGACTTTAGAATTTCCAGCCCGGGCCTTCAGGATCTCCTCGCAAAGTGGCGAAGCTTGCTCAGCCCTCGATCTTCGAGGTCGTCTGTGCCTCCGACGTGGGGAGAGTTCGGTGGGTCTCTCCGGATCGCCTCGGGCTGGACGAAGAGGGGATTTGTCGACCACCTCGTCTCAACGTCGCATGGGTCGGCGGTGAGCCTACTCGTCACGAAGAGGGGGTTTGTACCACGTGAGAGTTTATTTATTATTTTGCATTTATTTTCATAATTAATTGAAACATTACATTTCATAATTTTATTCTTATTTGAGCTACTTGAACTTATGTGACAAATTGATTCTTTGACGTCCGTGTGATACGTGGTTTATGAATTTGAATTCCCGAGCATGCTATACATGAATTATATGATTCTTGGACTTATTTGTATGATTTAAATTAAGTTATTAGCTTGGTCTCAATTTATCACCTTTTGAATGTTTTAGGGCCAATTTGTAATTTTGGCCATTTGAGTCCCTAATTCGTATCTTGAACCTAGAAACTCGGATTCGAGTTCCGTCACCTCCATTGAGTTCGAAGCAATGATTTAGATCCAATGGGACTAGCCCCATAAATTTTCGACTTCGTTTCGATCCCTAACGACCCGAATTTCGCCCCACGTACCTAAAGCACACCCATGAGCCTAGTGGGACCCAAGCCCATGCTTTATTGAATTTTCTCGCCCCATTTATCACTCAAAATCAGCCCCATTCTCTCTTTTTTCCCCTCAAAATCGAGCTCCCCAAGTAGAGAAAGAAGAGAAGAAGTTCCAACTTCAAAACCTCAATTTTTGCACACCTCAAGTTCAAGAACCCTTATTTGCTTCCACTTTCTCTTCAAGGTAAGTTTATATTTGTGTATCTATTGCTATTATGCATCTATTCATGTATGTATATCTTGAATTAAGGTTAGGGAAATATGAATATTGATTTGGGGTGAATAGTAAGGGTTTGAGGGAATTTGTGACTTGATGCATTTCCATGACTTTTGATGGTTTTTTATGCATTTATGGAGGTCTTTGATGAGTATGCCTTGGTTATTTATGGTTTTTATGGTTGGTTGGGAAGGTTCTTGATATTAATGAACTTGATGGGTTTGTGAAGGGAAACATGAAAACTTGGTTTATTAATCAATTTGTATAAGATATGTATTCTTTAGGTGATTCATGGCATGAGTGATTTTGCTTAGTTTAACCCCTTGAATCCTTGATCCCCTTCATTCCCATTGTTGTAATTGAGCAGCATTTTGAGTTAGGAGTCGGTTTTGTGAGTCTTGGTGCAAGAAATTGGAGAATTGATCCATTTATGCACTCATGTATGTCGGTTTGCCTCATTGGAACTCTTGTGCTTTTTGCTTGAAACGTTGGATGTATGAGCTTGAATTCTTGCTACTTTGATGCTCTTGGATGTCTTGAGGTGTTGGTGCATGAATGCATGAGTATATGTTGGTGTTTGGTTTGAGTTTTGAGTGTTCTTGCATGCCTAAACCTTGTCTTAGCCGTTTTTGACTCGTTTTTTGCCGTTTTGGGTTCTGGGAGGGACCCACGGCCGTGGATCTTGCCTGGGAGCTACTGCATCGTTTTGTGTAGTTTCCCACGGCTGTGGATGCCCCTGTTTCCCATTTTCTTCATTTTTCTCCGTTTTCTTGTTTTTCTTCGCTTGTTTGATTCTCTCCCACATTCATTATGACTCCTAAGTTTTCCTAACATGTTTTAATATGTGTCACCTTGTTTATATTGAATTTTAGTATGATTTTCAATTCATTTGATTGAGATATGGTTCAATATGCCTTCTATAGTACGTTTATGTACTTCATATGCATCCATTGCATTCATAAGCATTGTCGAGCGTCTAATTGGTTCATAATTGAGTCTAAGTCTTAGGTGTTGTGTTTCTTTATCTTAGAGGCTCTTCCGGAAGTTAAGAAGTCCGAGTTTTAGGTGGTCATTGCTCTTTCTGTTCCGTTTCCGACTCTTTTGCTTCAAGGTGAGGGTTAGGATGTGTTTATAGTTGAAACTATTGCCTTTATGTGATTGATTTCCTATCCCGTATGTGGTAATTACTTATATGAATAAATATGAATGTTTAAGATATGATTATGACATTATGTATCTCCCTTTCGCATTTATGAGAAAATTTGTATAAATATGAGCATATATGAGCTTTTGGTTTTGAATCCCCTTGATGTTTCCTTTATGATTCTAGCAAGTTGTGTCTTGAAAGATGGGATTATGGTATGTTTCTTGTGAATTTGGTACCTAGGATTGTAGGTAGGGAAACACGGGACGACCGTCGGGGTCACCGGTTATGACCTTTGTGCACTTTTCATTTGAGGTGTTAACGTGCGGTTGTAAGGCGTGATACCTTGAGCCCTCGGTGAATAACCAGGGAAGGCATATCATGGGTTAGCTACCCCGTATGTATATGAATCCATATGGATGGAGAGGGTTTGATTCCCGACACCATGAAGTTGAGGATGGTTTGAGTTATGATTTATGTATTTATGCTTTGAATATATGAAGTTGGGGATGTCCGTTCTCGCCAGACTTTTGTATCTTTTGTTATGGTGGTTATGAAATGAGTTGGGATTCTTTTATGTATATATATATTCTTTTAAAATGGTTTAGTATGCAAAACCCTAACTCGGTTCCTAATCAGTCCCTTTGAATACTTGCTATGCTCTATATGTATTTATGGTATGGGTGTGCGTTTAGCTCCCTCACTCAGTCATGCCGTTAGACTGGCCCCTTTCCTTCACTCTTTAGTTGCAGGTTCTCAAGTTAGGCGGGGAAGTACGTCGTGTCGAGTTGTACTTCTAGTTTAGGTCGAGTTACATTAAATTTGTCTCATTTTGGATACTTTTGAATATGTATGAATTTAAGTTTGTATATTTTAGAGTTCTTGAATACTTGATGTATCTTTTTGGGCTTGTAGCCAATATATATAAATTACGCTAGCTCGTTGATTTTTATGGATCCTGTTGTTGCTTCTGTTGGGAATAGTGCCCAGAATAGTACCGAACTGATATCATACTTTAAAATTTTTCTTAATGCATAGGTATTAAAATATTTCTAAAATATTTAAATATATAAACAGCGGAAGAATAACCGGATCTACTCAAGTATATACATGCAATTGATAATAAATTTTAAATCATAAAACATGCAATTAACACTTAAGAACACCTAATTTTGCAAAGCAGATAAATAAAGCATGCTATTAACACTTAAGAGCACCTAATCTATCATGCTTAAACAAAATAATACAACGAAATATTACCATACTCCAAATATGGCTATCTAACAACAATTTTCCAGTACTTCTGCTTTCGCAGAGGAAGGCGGCCTCGTTCACCTCCCAGGAACCCGATTCACGATCACTCCTCGTGAAACCGGCAGAGCTTCCCTGCAATAATCCCAGAGAAACCCTCGGACTGTGGGCTCCAAAATTATTTCTCTAAATACTTAGAGAAAATAAAACTTTAAACTAGAAAACCCTTTTTAGTGTTTAAGCTCCCGAAATTAGCGTTTTATATATAAACACCTAATTAAAAGTAATTTCAAAATAAATCGGAATTAACTAGGAGAAAAGGAATATGGTTTCAAAGCCAAGAACTAGCCAAAAACTCTCCCAAAATTGTATGGAAAAATGAAGAGCCAAGGCCGCTATTTATAGGGAAAAACTTAGGGGCAAAACTGTCATTTTAGGTATAAATTCAAGGGTAAAAAGGTAATTTCACATTTCCACTTGCATGAACAACTTGCATCCAAGATCTGAAGGTGCCAGATGGAAGCTCTCATCGCCTTCAATCCAACGTCATCGAGAACGTGCAGGAATACGGCTGGACGTGCCCTCACGTGCGGCCAAAATGTGGCGCGTGTGCTGACACGCGTGGTTAGGGTTTCTGGAATTGGACCGGTCCGGCGAACCTAGTCTGACACGTGGCCAATTCTACTTCACCTACGTGTTCGATTTGATCCGACCCTAACAGCTGACCCAATATGTTGACTCGTACCCTGACCCGTTGACTGCCCCTGTCTAGAGCTAATCTGGACGGTCCGAGTGGATGACACGGCCCAATCGCAGCCATTCACATGGCGCACCACAAGGCACCCAATCAGCGCCAATTGGGTCCTAACCTGCTAATGTGACGTGCCACGTCAGGTGCCATGTCAGTATTTTTTTTTCGAAATAAAATTTTGGGCATTTCCAACTCTTTGGAACTTGATTTATTTTCACAAAATAAATTTCTTGGCTATTTTTCAAATATTTTAAAAATCATTTCTCTATTTTCTTTTAATGTTTTATTTTTGGGTTTTCGATAGGGGCTTGCAGGGGGACCTGCGGGACTAATTAATTTTAGCTCCAAATGGATTAATATATTATCATCTAATTCCACTAAATAAAAATTATTGCACTCCAAAATTAATTAAATTATTCGCGAATTTCTAGATCTAGAATAATTTTGCATTTTACTCCTTCGTGTAGATGCCCATGAAAAATAAATTAATACTACCATCATTTATTTTCCACTTCTAATATGAAATTCTTTGATATTTCTTAAGTTCAAACTTCTTGCATATGAAACACATTCAACATAAAACTTCAGTGACACATCACACGAAGTACTTTGGCCAAAGTTTTAATTCGAACTTTGTAAATCTATTCCAGGGATATCTTTTAACCTTCCAGCAAGGCCACAGATTCCTCGGTCAATAGTTCTTTCAAACACATTTCATGTAATCACCGAACGTACAGAGGTTTTGGTGATTCGATAACGAGACCTCACTTCTGAGCACATTACAACGATTAACACTACATACCCAAAGTAGAAATACTACCAGGATTAAGAGTCAATGCTCCATGATATTTGTCCATTTTAGATAGTAGTTATAAACTGAACTTCTTTTGTGGTCCAGTTCGATGTTTTCAATCCTATTGAAAATCATCAATGTGTTATAACGGGAAACTCCATTTCCCTATATCGAAAGACTAATCATCCTATATAACACATTATAGTCTCGATAAGAACTTATTCATATCTTGCCGACTAGAACTTTAATAACACGTGATTTCGGTATTCAAAGTCTTTTCCTATAAAACACATTTCATATAAAAATACCATCAAGTGTCATTAATTATCTATAATGTAAAATACTCATAACTTGCGATAATTTCAGTTTTATTAATCGAACAAAGTACAAAGTATTTACAAAGAAATTGGATTTTCAGGGCATCAATCCCAACAGCTTCCACACTCAGTTTCCTTTATTTATGCGCGTTCTGTACAGGTCTTAGCCCCGCTTAGCATAGTGTGTGCGTGTAGGTCTCCGTTCACTTGACTTGAGCTCATGTATGGACTTTCATTCTGTATGTGAGTTTGGGTCTAGGTGCGGGGGATGTGGATAGCCCACGCTCAGGCGTCACATATGCTCTAATCTTGTGATGTAATTTTTGGCAAAAATGACTGAGCAGAGGCAAGTTACCATTCAAGTTTGATGTTCCCCAGTGGCCTTTTGCACTGAAATGGACATATTCAGGGTTTAATGAAGACCGAACACGAAGAAGCCATATCTCGATTTTCATTTGATATTTTAAAAAACATGTCTTTTGCATACGACTCAAATTCTTGAATTAAGCTATTATTATCCAGGTATGACGTGAAAACCTCTATTTTTTTGGTGGGCAAAGGCATTTTTATTACCTTCACGACTTTAAAATTCTACATTGTGACTGGTTTGCAAGGATTCAATGTTGATCTCCTATCGAAACTGCCATCCACCACACTAAAAAACATTTTAATGAAGAACCATCACACTGTAGTAGGGATAATATTGTAGCTAATTTGAGGGAATTAGTGGAGAAATCTTGTTTGTTACGTGGAGACCTATCTGCTATCTGAGAGTTTTCTATGGGGACTGCATATCAGTTCTTGGTTGGAGGCATAAGACTAGGGGTGTCAATTCGGGTGGGTCGGGTCGGGTTGATGTCAGGGTATTACATGAAAATTTTCAACCCGAACCTGAAATAAACCAGAGAACCTGAACCCTAACCTGAATTTACAGGTTCGGGTTGACCCGAAAAATTTTCAAGTCACCTTATAACCCGACCCACCCGCATTACCCCGACCCACCCGACATGAAACAAGCTGCAGATCTCACTATTAGCAAGGATTCTCCCAAAATTACGATGCAAAATTTCACAAATTCATACCAATTCCCCCAAATTTGAGAAATTTGCCACAGACAAAATAAACTAAAATAAAATTCTTTTCCAAAATTTTCAAGTACAGATCTAAAAAATTTTCACACAAACTAAAACAAATTAAAACCAAAATTTTTTCCAAAATTCCCACATACAAATCACCAAATTCCTCAAACGCTCTCAAATACGCAGAAAACTAGAGTTGAGAAACTTATATGGAAATAACAACAACGACGTTAGGCTGCAGAAAAATCCCCCAAACTTCAAAAATGGCGTCGCTTTCACGCAAAAATGGTGTCGGGTTAGAAATTGACACCCCTACATAAGACAACATTGTGGTGCCTTTTTTTGCTTATTTGTTGAATGTTTCGCACGGAATGATCTTACTTTTGGAATGAGTCCATGAAAATGAAGATTTCCTACTACCGTGCTCATCTGGTTGCTACTATCCTGTCTGCATTGATAACATATGTTTAGATATGTTGGTTCGAATTTTTTTATTTTTTTATTTATTTTTATTTTTTTGTTGGTAAGTGGATATTTGTTTGTTTTTGGTAAGTGGATATGTTGTTTGTTGTGAAGGGCTGTATTTTTGTTGTTTGCCCTTGAACTTTATGATGTTTGTTGTTCGTGGATATTTAAGTAGTAATATAAATTTTTGTAGTATTAGAATGTAATATTATTGTATTAAGGGCTAATTACAGTCACTCCCCAATCTTTGGGGGGGGGGGGTTGTACACTTTGCCCCTTGAACTTCAAATCGGTGCGTTTTCCCCCCTTACCTTTGCAAAATCTTCACTTAACCCCTTTCCGGCGGAATATTCCAACGGAATAGTTGAAATTTTTTTGGCATGATTTCGTGTTGCAAATCCATACAAACCAGATGTCAAATGTGTTGATATTATACATCAAATCGAAAATCTTGATGTAAGGAACACAATGATTGTTTCAAAAAAATTCGACAACCAACAAAGGAGGAATTGCCGGTCAAAGATGGCGCATGACCGGTGAAGCTTTGCAGGTGAATTCTGACAATTTCGATGACCAATAGAGATGAACGGGGTGTGGGTTTTGTTCGCCGTGTCGGAGGAGAAATCGACGGTCAAAATTAATTTTGAACGGAATATTCCGCCGGAATAGTGTCAGAGGAGCAAAGTGTTAAGTTTTGCAAAGGTGAGGGGGAAAACGCACCGATTTGAAGCTCAGGGGGCGAAGTGCACAACCCCCCAAAGGTTGGGGGTGACTGTAATTAGCCCTTGTATTAATATCCCATTATAGACATTATGGCGGATATATGTAAGTCCAAACTTTTGTAGTTGATATTATAGTACAAGAACATTGTAATACGGTATTGATATCCCATTATGAAGTATAAATTCCTGGAAATATGGGATGTTCGGACAATAATCATTATAGTTGATAACATTTTGTAGTATGAAATTCACCTAATGGAGTATAAAAACATTGTAATACGTATTGATATCCTATTATAAAACATAAATTCCTAAAAAATATGGTATGATGGGACAATAAACTTATATTGATGATTTAGTATGTATCATATAGTATATGATCACGTAATCTTATATTGATCGTTCTCATTTACTATATCGAACATTTGTGTGATTAGTATATTGTCACGTACAAAACATATCATTTGCATCAATTAGTAAATTTGATCATTTAGTATGTATCATTTAGCATATGATCACGTAATCTTATATTGATAATTTGTATCATTAGTATATTGCCACACAACATATCATTTGTATCAATTAGTATATTTGATCATTTAGCATGTATTGTTTAGCATATGATCATATAATCTTATACTGATCATTCTCATTTACTATATTGATCATTTGTATCATTAGTACATTGTCACATAACTTATCATTTGATACATCAATTAGTATATTTGATCATTTAGTATGTATCCTTCAATATATATGACTAAGAGGCGTGATTCCATACAACTTTTTTCCTCTAGTAAAAATTGGACAGAGTATATATCACGAACTACATTGTTAAAGTCATATTAATGAGGGATCATTTTGTTAAAAAATATGTACCAGTATCTTTGTGTTCAAATTATATTAATCTTCAAATTTTCAAAAAAAGATATATATATATATATATATATATATGTATATATGTATATATACATATATATGTATATATTTTAGGGTTTAGGGTTTAGGGTTTAGGGTTTATTTTTATTTTGTATATTTGTATTTTTGAATTAGTCATTAAATATACATATTCTTTTATATAATGATTTTTCTAATAGAAATTTTGAAAAAAGAAACCTATATCATATTCTTGTATTTTGAGGAAATTTAATATATTTTTAACAATTTTACCCATACAAAATATATTTTATTTTACATAATATATTATTAATAAAATTAAATAAAATAAAATCAAAACTAAAAAAAAAAAAAGAGAACCCAACCTTGTCACCCCTGTTGTCTCCTGTCGGAGAAGATGAATGGCTCATCCACACCAAGAATTTGGGATTTCTCGTTTCTTCACTGAACTCAACATTCGAATAATGCTTTTCGATCATCACGACATGAGAATCACATTGATACCAATTTCGCGGCCTAATTTTTAGTTGTGGTAGCTCTATGACGAATCAAAGTCATGGTAATAGCGGTGTTGTTGGGGCTCCTTTTCCGATGAGCTCTTCCAACGACCACCACCTCCACCAACAAGTTTGATCACCACTACCAAGCCTGCCATGGTGCCGCCACACCAAACCAACGTTGCCACCACCAATTAATCAACCAGAGCCGCCACTATCAACATAACCCACCATCGTTTAATTTCCAGCACTCAATCCCTCATCATCGCATCACTCATCGCCTCCGTACAAATGCTTTTTTCGATGAAGGTCAATGTTTTCCAAGGTTTTTCGACCCCCTGAGTCCATTTTCGGCATCGGTTTGACGAAATTTTGGTCGTAGGTGGCGGTTCTGGTGAGTTGCAGCAGCGGCGGGACTTTAGTGGTAAATAAGGACCTTTTCCGGCGATCTTTTCGTAACGAGTTCTTCACGAAAGTTGTTCAGAACGACGAAATCTAGCTTTCCTCATTCACATGCCTTCGGATTCACTCGTTTCGGTGGTGGCGTGTGGCTGCATGCGCCGGTCAATGCCGGCCCTTTTTTCGGCAATTGAGTTAGGGGTTTCGAAGGTCTCGACTCAGGCTTCCTAGAAGTATGCTCGGATTTCGTTTTCATTGAACGGTTTAGAAGTAATTACGTTTCTTGGCTCTAGGGTTCCCGATTTGATTCGTATTGGTTTATACCTGAATTGTTGATCGAATTGTATACCATTGTATACGAAATGATGAATTCGATTAAATATGATATGCATTGATGCTTTGGATCGTAAATTGAACCCCGATTTGCCGAATTGTATTATTTATTAATTGTTTTAAAATGTATTCTGTTATTGTGTGCCCCGCAAATTAATGAATATGGATTATATTGTAATTTGCAAATATGTAGTGAATCGTGAAATGTATGAATTCGTGATTGTTGTTGATATTGACTTCGTTTCATGTCACTAGTTCTATTATGGTTATTGTACAAGGGGTGTCAATGTAATATTTAGAAACTATAATTCATTTCTAATAAAATAAACTTGAAGTTTGATTATGGAGAATAAGCATGCTATAATTCCTATGTTGCACGGACACGAACACGGCGACACGGACACGACACGACACGGATACGGCAACACGGATTTTTTTGTGAATTTTCCATGTGAGAAGTGTCGGACACGGTGTCGGACACGAGTGTC
>JBBMKE010361302.1:0-13104 GCA_037834125.1 Lippia alba | reverse complement strand
TTAGTAGATTGTGATCATATTGGTGGATTATTTCTCTAGAGGGCTGCTTTCGTGGAGTCTGGAAAGATTCGGTAAATCCAAGGAGAGGGGTTAAGCCGCGTGAAGAGCAATTCTGGGCGGCTGAATTGCTTCAAGAAAGAATCCCTAAAACATGAGTTTTTGGTTTTCCTCCGGTTAAGTATGAGCATCACGAGTCCGATCTTGCTTTTGGAAAATATAATTTTAAATTTTCGCTAAGTTTTCGTTCATATTTTCCAACACTACCCTCCGAAGATCCCCAAAAGAACTTATTGAGCATGAGTTCCGAAGATCTCACTAAAGATTTTAGAGGATTTAGAACATGCAGTGTGTGCACGGGAATAGAATATAAGACTAATTTTTTCAATTGCAACTGACCCCCATGCGAGAGTCTACTAAGTTCCCATCCTTGCATCTGAGCTTTGATTTTAACCATAATATTATCAAACAGAGCAATTTGACGTCTACCTAAAAATAGAGGTGCTCCGAGATATTTGATTGGCAATCTATCTCTGGAAAAATTAAGAATCTCCTGAACTAAAGCTACAGCCGTGTCCGAGTTGTTACCCACCACGAAAGAGCTTTTATTGTTGTTCAATCTTTGCCTCGAGGCCTCTTTGTATTTATTCAGAATGAGTTTGGTGCCTTGAAGAGAGGGCTTTTTAGTATTGGTAAAAATTACAGTATCATCCGCATTAGCTAGATGAGAAATGACAGCAGACGAAGGAGTTTTGAAGCGGGCCTCTTCATTCTCTGGCATATAACTGTCAAAAAGGATAGAAAGATAGCTAGCATCGAGGACAAAGAGCGACGGAGACAAGGGGTCACCTTGTCTTAACCCTCGCGTAGAGTGAAAGATATCTGCAGAGGCACCATTAATTGAAACTGAAAACCAACAATTATTAACAGCAACCTCAACCCATCTAATCAAAGTTTTCGAGATACCCTTTCTATGGAGAACCTCAAATAGGAATTGCCATTCCATCCGATCGTAGGCTTTGGCCATATCTAACTTTAAGATCACATTCTTATCTCTACCTCGAGACTCCATTGCATGGACCATTTCCTATCCCAAAAGGATGTTGTCACTGTTAAGGCGACCTTTTATGAAGCCATTGTGGTTAGGGTAAACTACCTTCGGGAGAAGCTCAGCAAGTCTCGAGTTCATAATTTTTGTGATGATTTTATTCTTCACATTGCAGAGGCTGATAGGTCTGAAGTCCAACCAATGTTGAGGGCTGTCTTTCTTCGGGATTAAGATAATAATTGTTTTCGTGTAAGCTCTCGGTAACGGAGATCCCTGAAAGAAATCCAAGACTACTTCTAGGACATCGTTCTGAATGATATTCCAAAAATATTAGTAAAAAATGAGACCCAAATCCATCGGGACCCGCTACTGATGTCAAAAATAACTTTATGCACCTCCTCCATTGTTGGTAATCTAATAAGCTGATTTTCATCTTCCGTGCTGAGAACAGGATTCACATGATCAAACATGTCATTAAAGTCATTAGGGATACCTATAGAAATGAGAAGTCCATGAAAGAATTTCTTCGCCGAGGTTCGCATCTGATTCTGACCAGTGATCTCATCATTCCTTTCATTTATTAACATAATCTGACCCTGAAATCTTTTTTTTTTTACAATAGCATGAAAATAATGCATATTCCTCTCCCTGTCTTCAATCAATTTGCAAGCAACTTTTTGACGCCAAAAATCTTCCTCCATAGTTGTAGCTCTGTTTCTAAGAGCTAGACATCTATTTAGTTCAATCAATCTCTCCTTTTCCGGGTTATTATCATATCTCTCTTTCGCCTACTGTACCGAGGTCTCCCTTTCTCAACCTTGTCAAAAATATTTTCGAATCTTTCCTTGTTCCAAACTTTCAGATGTAATTTAAGTCTGTTAAGTTTAGCATGCAGTTTCCAAAGACCATATGATTGGATCAGTTGCTCCCAACTGTCACGCACCATCTTGTGAAAATTAGTGTGGCGTAGCCACATTTCCTGAAAGCGGATAGAAGCTAGTGGCCGGATACAGTCTTTACCGAATCTTACAAGAAGAGGAAAATGGTCCAAACCACCTCTCGGGAGATGCTTGACTAGAGTATTAGGGAAATCGTTAACCATCACTCTATCAAGCCTTTGCCTCATTTAATCTTTCGCCCAAGTGAATTCAGATGCTCGAACGACGGTTCAATCAAGTTGCAATCCTGAATGCAATCGTTGAATTCAGCTATACCTAGCAAGTCCGGTTAATTTTCCCCACTCCGCTCTTCAATATTAGTGATAATGTTGAAATCACCATCGAGGAGCTAAGGAATAGAATGTTTCTGTGTGTTTCTCATGAAGTTCTAAAGTTCTCTTCTGCTACTATTGGTCGACTTAGCATATATGATTGACAAGAGGTAGGTTATGTTCTAGTTGGTATTTTTGAATTTGATGTTAAGGAATTGACGGTTATCCTCGAGGATGTCCACTTCAGTGTCCTGTTCACAAAAAACCATATATGATTAGACTCATTAACGAAAATTTTCGAAAAATGAAACATGCAGGAAAATAAATTAAAATCAAGTTGAACCATAGGTTGTAAGATAGCCATTAATTCAAATTATTTTTCTGTCTATATCTTTTAAGGATACGTTGTCGGCCCTTATTTCGTATCCCTCGTATGTTTGTCACCAATCCCTTCAACATCATCATTCAACCGAGTTCAAGCCCGATAACCTCGTTGCCATCCTTTTAGGGGCCAATGCAGAGTTATTGTTTTTCTTTTTCCTTCTTCAGTTTTGCACCTCCAAGAATCCTAGTTCGTCGGCTAAGTTAGAACTACGGTGAGAGGCTTGGATCTTTTGTGTTTCTAAGTCGTACTCGTAGTCCTCAGTTGATTTGTTGTCCTCACTTTGTTTCTCATCGGATCCTTCCTCTCTGTCGTCACTATCCTCATCTTCTCCATATTCCTCATCTTGTGCCGACTCATATGGGTTATCCCGAATTGGCAAGACAATCTCTAAGGAGTCAACTTTTATCGGGTCAACCTCTGCATTTTCAGTTTTGTGCTCTATTGTGCCGATTCAATCCGGCTCTCATTTTAGTTTGAGCTCATTTGGTTCCCAACCGCAGAGAGAAGTTGAACTTGTCCTCTTTTCTTCATTGTTTAGTTATGCGCCTAGTGTCACCTTCTTGTTATAGAAGGTTTTCTCTACCCAGGCCTTCGAGTTTATTATTTTAGCAGGCCCTTTTTTTGCATTTTCCAATGCCCCAACCTCCCTCTTTCCTGCTGCACCAACATGTTTAGTACTAGTTTCCTCAGCTTTCATTTTCTCATCAATTAATTCACACAAGTCCTTATTAGTCTATGTTGCATTCTCTGGTCACCATTATTCATCATATAACATTCTTCTAATTTATGCCCTAATCTAGAGCACTGCGTGCAATAGGCTAGTAGGCGTTCATAAATAATGTCTTGAATTTGTGTGCCTCCCTCGTATCCCAATATGATTTGGTGTTTCAAAGGTTTCAGCAAATCAAGTTCAACACAAACCCGTGCAAATTCTGGTCTAGTGGTGTCCACGGTTCCCTCGTCACAGTAGAGCGGCTCACTAATCACACTTGCAATGTCGTATATCACTTCCTTGTCAAAAAATTGGCTTCTGATACCTGGGAAACGAATCCAAAGAGGAACAACAGACGACTCTATGTTTGGGTTAAAAGTAGGCGTCCATTTAAAGACTCTCATGGGATAGCCATCAAACATAACTATTTTCCTAAGCCAAAGTTTTGTTACATCTTCTTCACAGTTTAAACGAATTAAGACATGTTTCATGTTTAAAAGACCCAATTTAAACTCACCCGAAAGTTCAAGTTCCATGAATAATTCGTGCAAGCATGACATCGAAGGGTAGCCATGGGAAACCTTACCGACCAAGGCATGTTTGAATGGTTGCGATAACCTGGTTGTCTCAGTCGCAGCGAACTGGATGTGTGTGAGACCGTTCCATTATGAGATTGTGCCATATTTTCGTGATTAATCGGTGCGGCAAGCACCCTTGAGCAATTAGGGTTATCGTTCCTATTTGTGTTTAGTGTTTGTCCTTGAGGCCGATTGCCAGACAGCGGTGCTGCATAGCTCCGGTATTTCACTGTGTTTTGGGTGTTTGGTGGCTCCAAGGAGCTTGCCTCCGTCGGGCGGCGGTGGCTCCATAAACGCAGAACCCTAGCTAGAATTACAAAAACGTAGGTAGAGAGGAGAGTTTAGTTAATTGAAATTCTCGTTTTACTATACATGATACATATTATTATTTTAAGAGAGTGACTGACATGACGGAAAACAAATCCAATATGTTAACAAATAAATTTGAAAAGAGTGATTTCTAAAGAAAATGCAATAACCTTTACATTTTGAGATATAACAAAAAGGCACTTCAAAATTCCATATAAAATTTAAAAAAAATAGAAATTACATTAATGAAAATCAAACAATAGAAAGAATAAATTCTATATTAGTTAACATCGTATTTTATATTTTTATGTATATGTTTTCATTTACATTATTCACTTTAAATATTTTATTTTTATACAATAATATAGTTATGTTTTGATTGTTTCTTTATTTGAATGTTTCTCTAATTTGAATTTTTACTTATTGTATATGGTTCGAAGGGAGATTTCATATAAAAATTTTGTATGTGTAGTTTACAAAATTAAATTGATTCATTAAAAAATTTAATATATTTATATAATCAAATTAGATACTTTTACTATTTTAATTTATTCAATAAACATAATATCTAAATTTTTATTTAAATAAATTAAATGATAAACATGAAACACACGTTAACTTCACTGGTTTACTAAAAATTGCATTGTATTAATTTAAATTCATTTAATTTTTATTTTGATCACATATAAAGCACACACGCATTAATCACATATACATACATAACTTACATCAACAAAAAAGAAAAAAGTATACATGCATATGTTCCCTCGAGCACCAGAAGCACTCTCAATCGCCAAACCACATTAACTCACGCATAAAGTTCCGGCGACAGCCTTGGCCTCAGGCGAACCTCAAGCAGTGTGGCTTTTATATTCGTCGTTCCAAAGCTCCCCGTCATATCCATTGGCCCACCGTCGACCGTTTCAACATCAAAGCCATGCAAAAAGCTAGCAAGCGCCAACTGCATGGCTTGAAACGCGAAAGAGAACCCAGGGCAAATTCCTCTTCCACCACCAAAGGCGAGCAATTCAACGTGATCGTGATCAACATTTTCTTCCTCCTTATGGTCAGTAAGAAACCTCTCCGGCTTGAACTCCAAAGGATCGGGCCAAACATTTGGATCGTGTTGGATTTTCCACGCGTTGATGAAGAGTAACGTCTCTGCCGGGATGCGGTGGCCCGCCACCATGCAATCCTGTCTGGCACGGCGGGAGATTACCGGTACAGGAGGTTGGAGGCGGATTGTTTCTTTGAGTACGACTTTAATGTAGACTAGGTTTTCGATGTCTGATTATTGTACTTGTCTTAGTCAGCCGATGTGGGTGTCTAGTTCTTGTTGAGCGTTTTTTAGAGTGTGGGGGTTATTGAGGAGTAATTATAGTGCCCATACGAGGGATACTGCTATGGTGTCAGTTCCTCCAAGAATCATAGTCTGCAATAAGAGTTTTGTGGAGAGAAGTGATGCCAACACTTGCAAAGATTGGTTAACATGATAATATGTACCGAGTAATTCTAGTCTAAACGTGATTTGGTCGACTCAATGTTATACAAGCGTGTCAATTTATGTGGATTTGGCGTATAACACAAAAAGTTGCAACCTAGTCTATCCCACCCAACCAGATGTACAATCTGTTGACCTAAATATTTATGTCATTTCTTTAATTATTTTTATCGATGAAAACATTGATTTTTTTAGGGAAAATATCATTTTTAGTCCTTTCCAAATGGTGTTTTCGCTTTTCGTCCTGAACTTTTCATTTATCTCAAAATTAGTTCTGAACTTTTGCCAAAAATCTCACTTTTAGTCCTTCCATTAATTATTGGACACTTCCGTTAATTTTCTAACAGAAAAATGCGCGTGTCACTCATGTGCCCCGAATGAATGTGAGTAGCGCATGAATGACACGCACCTTTTCCATTAGAAAATTAACGGAAGTTAGGAAATGACTAAAAGTGAGATTTTTTGAAAACATAGAGAATGCATCACTACTAGAAAACTGGGCTTATGTGACACCCTAATTTGACGCTTTTTAAAAAGTGTCGTTATAGATCATCTGTTGTGACGCTTATTGTAAATTCATATTATTAGATTAAATTTATGTTCTATATTAAATTATTTATCTATTAGTTTAATAATAATATGACGTTTTTTGTAGCATGCATCACAGTATACTAGACGTATTATGACATTTCTATAAAGCGTCTTTATATTCTATGTATAATGACACTTTTAAATAAAAGTGTCATAATATGCCCTCTCAATTTTGGGTGCCAGGCATAAAAAAAAAAAAGAGAAAGAATTTGTCCCCAAATTTATTCCCACCTAAAGACGCCAAAGTCCATGACATTGTTGTACTTCCGAAAATTTGTTTGACATCTCAAATTTGCTGTAGAAAGAGAAAATTATGGAAACCCTACGCTCAAACTCAAAGAATCTGCGAGTGGTGGAGGGGGTCGTGGATATGGGTGGTCGTGGTACGACCATTGATTTGGTGGTGGACTATCTTGGTGATGGTAGATCTGGGTGGAGGGGGACTGAAAATGACCGATGGTGGTGGCCGCGGCGGATCTGGGTGGCGAGCAACTAAGAGCAGCCAATGGTGGCAGCGGTAGAGGATTTCGTTGAGTTCAGATGGAGAGCACTCGAGGATGGAAGGGAGGTCAGCCATGTTTTATAATTTTGTAAAGTAATATTTTGTTTTGTATAAATCCAATCTTGCCGCTGTCTCTGTATTAGTTCTTGTTGAAATTTGAGATTGATGGAACTTTTTCTAAGTAGGAAATCTCCATAATCTGACCCAAAATAATTGAATACTTTAATTCTTATGTTTAAGATGTTCTTGTTCGGTTGTCCCTAAAGATAAAATGAGTAATTTTTTTTATTCCTAGCAATGCAAATTTCAGAATGTAATCATAGTTATTAATTTATATATACCTGTGTTGGGCAGGTCAAAACAGGGCGTATCTAATACTTGAAGATTTGGACTAATGCATTTGGTTTTGCAGATTGGACTGCTATTTTTCTAAGAAGCCTATTTCAAAAAAGAAGATGAAGAGGGAAAGACTGACGCAACACCAGGAGAACAAATTGAATCCTGTCCGATTTCACTTGATTTTGTGGGAATCCAGCCAGAGCTGGAGCTTAACACTCTCATCTCGGCGCTGCTCGGCCGTCCTCGCAGCGTCGCCGCCGCTCTCCATCGATAAACAACTTTCCTTGTCACTCTTTGAAGATCCACGTGATTGCACCTCCCAAAGTTCGTACTCTCTTTTTTCTCTCTAGAAAAGTGTTTTTGGTTGTGGGCTGGTTAAATTTTTCGTACTTTTTTCTTCTAACCACCGAAAACCTTAAAGTCTTATCTGATTCTAGTTACTACATTTGTTTGGATGTTGTAGGTTAATGGTCTTGACACATGAGATTACTTGGAGTTCCCATTGCAGGACGGCTGCCTAATACTTCGCTTGGAGCTTTCTTGAGGAGAATTCTGGGTACTCGGTCTTAGTTGACGGAGGTTTGTTAACTGTAATACAACATCATGTATTATTTCATTACAAGTACGTTGTAGTATGTACATTTGCTGGTTCTGAAAAAGTCTGTACAAGTGAGTAAATGACCGAATACTTCTATGATCTGGGAAATCTAAGTCAGCATATCTAATATTTATCAGTCAATTTAAGTTTTATTTGCGTCTCATGGGAGTGGCTGTTATGTATTTGTATACAATGTGTGATTGTTGTTGCCATATCTCTTTGTAGAATCCAGACTTCGACGCTTTTGTAATGTATAATTTACTGGAGCCTTTCTCATTTTATCTGTATAGGGACTGTGGCAAAAAAGTTTATTTAGGTGGGCGATCTGAATTAAAATTATTTCTATCTTTGTTGATGTACTGTTTAATGTCTATTGATATCTTGAGAACTCTACAATGAAACAAAACTTAAATTACAGTGGAATTTGGCACTGCACATGCTGCAGCTAGGTGAGAGCTTCAACTGTTGTCTGATGTCCCACCATCTTCTCTCTCTCCAATGATCTTATCTCCATCTAATTACAGATCGGTGGTGGGGTAGTTATTGTTGGAATTCATGGATTTAGAAATGCAGTGATGTGATTATCGTTTTGGGGTTGTTTGCAGTGATTTTGGAAGGCCAGATCTATTTGGTTTTTGTGGGAAGTCAATATGTCTTTTATTGGGACACAGCAGAAATGCAAGGCTTGTGAGAAGATTGTTTATCCTGTTGAGCTGTTGTCTGCTGATGGAGTTAGTTATCACAGATCCTGCTTCAAATGCTCCCATTGCAATTGAACACTCAAGGTTTGTTCAGCTTTTCCTCCATGTGTGTGTGGTCCTGCATTGATGCCTTTTTTTTTTTTTTTTTGGTATGTAAATCTGTAATTGCCTTGTTAGCTGATTAGGATTCCTGATTTCTCATGGTTGCATATAAATGAGTTTCTTTGAAGTTTGAATTGAACAGATATTAAAAGGATTATATTGTCAAGCAAATATAAGATATTGCCTTGGTTAATATTGCAAGAAGTTATGAAATAATATTGAGTCAAAATGCCTATAGACATTCTTACAGTTGCAAGTTTAATGGAATTTACAAGTATAATCTTGTGTCCTAATCAAGATCCACAATCGAAATATGTTTCTGAATAATGAAGAAACAATATTTAACATTTAGTTGTATTGTTGGAGTATAACAGAAAACCTTTATAATTTATTTGTGAAAGCATAGACTTTGAAAACTCAACCAGATTTGAATAACAAGCAAATGTGGTGATATTTTGTTGAAAGGTTTGAAAAATTAAATATTTAGCAAGCCAGATGCTAGGATAACTCTTTCATTCAGCAAAATGGTCTAGACTAATATGAATGGTTTTGCAAGATACATGTTCTCTTTTTGAAAAGCATTTGCTTTGCACTGGATATGGTTCTAACTTATTTGAGCAGAAGCTACTGTTTTATCAAACCCCACAAATACTACTAATAGGATTAGCTAAATTATAACTCCATTAGCTCTGTTATGATTTAGAACTTCAAAGAATTTTAAAAATGCTGAAAACATTGGAAAGGTATTCCTTCGTGTTTGATGTCATTTAATTATTCTCGTTTCTCTGTTAGGAACTTGGATTTTGATGAAAATTTAATATGTAAATGAAAATGGTAGAAAATAGACAATTTAATCTTCACATTTTGAATTGAATGAAATATTTATTTAAATCTTGCTCACATAAGAAGAAATGTGCTATTATGTTTCCTGTGTCTGTTGAAGTTTTACCAATACATGATGTTTTTCTCTCAATATGAAGCCCTGAACACAGTTGGAATTTGCAAAGCAGATCACGAGAATTTTTTGAGATACTTGCTACCGTGTTGTGGTTGGGAAACATATCGTTTCTAGTCACCGACAAACAAAACCATATAGAAGTTATTGCTGATGAAGGTAAGTAGCTGTGGTTCAGTTTTATTTTTTGACATGATCAAACATGTTTTATATGGTTTTGATTGGTTACAATTTAACATGAATTTATAAGTGATTTGATGCTCTAATTGTTTAGGATGATGTTCTAACATGTTCAAGGGTGTGAATTGTAAAAACTGGAATTTTGACAGCTTGTATGCAGTGACTTCAAATTCAATTTTCGAACTCGTATGATCTCTTTTTTCAAAACTTTTTTAATTCCATATTCCTGACATATTAAATTTTATCTCTGTCAAATTTCGTATTCATCCGAGCTCGTTTGATGCATGAAAAAAATTCCGAACGACACAGCTGTTTTGTCCCATCTTTCACCCCGTTTTCTGATGATTTTCCTGACCGATCAGATATAGTAAACCTTTGAATTTTACAAAACTATTTTATATGGAAGTACATATATGTGTTTGGAGTATACCTATAAAATTTTAGAATTTTCTGACTTCGTTTGATGTGGTAAACAGACCTGACTTTTAAAGGTGTCACTGCAGTAGAGTTGCTGTATTGTTTTGATTTTTATAAAAAATCTGTAATTTTACAGAAATATCTAGGAATTGAGACCAATACCATTTGAAAGATATGGTTGTCTAGTTTACTAGGAATTTTTTGGTTCGTTAAAATACCTTCGAAACAACAAGTTATGACGAATTTTCTACGTGTGCGTGAATAAAATTTCTGCACAAATGTGCTTGTATGAATGTTGCATGAACTATGTTGTTATACCTGTCCTTGCTCGTTTCCTTGGTTTTCGAAGTATCTATTCTAGATTTTCAGCCACATACATGCTACTCATTGAGTTGGTGAGTATTTATACTTTTTGCGTAGAGGTTTTCATGGAGGAGGGCTAGCAATGAAGTTTGGATGCAAATAATAAGTTAGTTTTTGACTTTTTGGACTTATATACCTGTCTTCTTAAGCTGTGCATGATGTGGGAAATGTGTTTTTGACTTAGATATTTGCCTTGAAATGGCTTTTACTTTTGCTTAGGCTGCATATTTGGCTTTTACTTTTACTTTTGCCTCCCTTTGGGACCGAGCCTCGAGGGTGGACATGCTGCTCCTTGTCTCGTCCAACCCTTATCCTCGAGTGTCTTCTTCAAATGCTCCACCTCCTCTGTTAGCCTCGCCTGCTCTCGGGTCCACAATTCCGAGGACTCCTTAAACTTCCCCTCGAGCGTCTGCCACTGATTGTCCATTGTTCGAAGGTTCTCATTCGTCTTCTCGTGGTCATCCTGGACGGCTTTCAGCTTATTCTCGAGATACGTGCATTTTTTGTGCCACTCCGAGGGTCAAACATGCGAGCCAGCCTTTTGTACTTGGATTTGTGGGAGGCGTAGGCTTTAGCCCTCTGTTCCAGGCTCTGCACTCTCGGCAACACTTCCTGCAAAATCAACAGACATTCAAGTAAGCTAAAAATGCCGTTAAGACTTAAATGAGGAGTAAAACAAAGGCTGCGAAGTGGCGAGGAAGGGAAGTTACCGCGATCAGGGCGTGACTCAAATCCCCCGCTATCATCTTGGCGGTCTGGTTGAGCATCCGCTTGTGGTCCCCCCCAAATTGCGCCCGATCGTAGATGTTCTGACTCATTATTCGCCAACTGGGAGCTCTCCTCAACAGGACCGAACCATAGTCGGGGTTCTTCTTGTAGCGTGTGTCCCCGAGACGATCGAACCTCCAATACTTATCCTCCTCGAAGGAAGATGTGTAGCCGTCGTCGGGATGAACCGAGCTCGACTGCACGTTTTTCCGCTCTCCAGACACATGGCGATGATCCGCCAATCTCTTCCTCTTTCGAGAGGGCTCGGATCCCCCCTCGCTCACTCCAATTCTCGGTGCAACCGGAGTCCTCTCCTCGACGCTTTCCCTCGAGGGAGGAATCTCGACCATCTCTTCCTCCGCAGCGCTCTGCTGGGTTGGCTCGCTCAGGTGCTGCTCAACAGTTGCTTGAGCATTCTCTTCTCGGGGGTCCTCCTGACCCCGAGCGTCTGGTTGCGTAGCGGGTGCAACCTGGGCTGGTGCCTTTAGAAGCTGGGCGAGATGGGTCGCTGCTCGGCCTGCCATTATCAATTGAATAGCTGCACGAAGAAAAACGAGCGTCAACAATCATACAACTTAAAGCAAACAGAAAGAACACACAATGCAAGAACTTAAACTACTACGCACACATTTAGTGAATTGTTAGCAAGTGTTAGTTCCTAGAGCCTAACCATCACGCTCCATCATGTCTGTCGGTGGATTCCGAACCAGATTGGGGGGGCTCGAGAGGCCAAATCGGAATAGTATCCTCTCATCCTTCAGTAAGCCCTTGACCTCAACCATGATGTTGAATTCCTTCATGGCCATAGCCACGCTCTTCGCCCAATTCACAAAAGTTATGCTCGGGGGCCTTAGCCTAATCAATGTTTCTTCCTCGCCATGCTCCACCCACCTTTTGGGTACCCATGTTCTCTGGGCCCGTGATGTACAGGAACTTCCCCTTCCAAGTCTCTCCGTGGGATGTAGCAGGAGAGTTGATCATCCCCAAACCACTCTTAGCGGAGATATAGTAAAAACCTCCTCGGGGAGAGGACCTCGACGAGCGGGTTATCTGGAATAGGGGTGTGAAGTTGTCAACTGAGGGCGCTTGACCTGTCGCCTTCATGACCATGATGAATACATTGATCAATGCTATTGGGAAGGTGAAAGGTTCAAATAATTTAGTATGGCCTTCATCTCGGGAGGGATGGGAAACCTCAAACCAACACCTACTATTGTGTCTATATATACGGTCATGAACCCCTCGGGGGCAAATGACGGACCCAAAATACGCTCGCGCTCTGCACCTCCACGTGGCATGTTCTCGAGGAGCCCCCTAAGGTGTACATCCCTCTAAGGATGCGCTCGAAGCAGTTAAGCTCGGGCTCCGGCCGGCTTCGGTACTTGTCAACCGCCATTTCTCGGTGCCAGACCCTCTCTAAGAGCCAGCCCTCGGGTTTACTACGCTCGGGAGCCTCTCTTTTGAACCCCTTACAAGGGACCCACTTTCGAGCGTTCTCATGCTCGGGTTGGTACGAGCAACCTCACGCTCGAGGGAGATCCCTTCGTCCCCGACCTGCGGTCGCCTACCTACCTCTGACACAATAGCTGGGAATAACGGCCCAAAAGGCGACAGTGACCCCTACACATCACTTTCCAACTCTCATACCCTGACACGTGTCTAGGGCAATGCCCTTTTTGGGACCACCATAGTATTTTCACATTTATACCCTCATCCTTAAACTATAAATAGGAAGGTCTCAGTACACCTTCCTCAAGAAATCTCTCACATCGAAAAACCCCTTTTCTTCACAAACAAGACACTGAACTGAAAACCCCATTGCTGCACATTCAAGCTTCTTACAGCTTC
>JBBMKE010361086.1:0-13107 GCA_037834125.1 Lippia alba | reverse complement strand
CATATGGGCTTAAAACACATTTAAGGTTGTAGGTCATAATAACTAAAAGAAATAAAACCTCATTTTGTCGTCCAATAAGAACGGAAAGAGCAAGCGAACAGCTAAAAGACCGCCTCCTCAACCACAAAACCAACCTAAGGACAAAATAAGAGACAAAAGACCAACTTAGACTCAATATGAACCACTTAGATGCTCGGCAATGCTCATGAATGCAATGGATGCATATAAGTGCATCAACATACCAAAGAAGGCATATGAATCATATCTCGTTCAAATGAATTCCAAATCATACCAAATTACATCACAATCAAACACATATCATAACATTTTAGAATCATGTTCAAAGTTGAAAAGGTACAAGAAAAGTGGAAGGAGATAACAAAAAGGGATTCCGAGTGTAAACGGGCAAAAACAGACAAATTATCAAAATGCGCAAGCTGTAAAAAATAGGTATATCTTGAGTTTGAGAAATTGGAATTGAGTTTTTTTTTTTGGAAATAAAACTAGACATATAGGGCTTTCCAAAGGTGTAGGGCTTGAATCGTAATTCAAAACGATGTGAAAATGGCATTGAGACGAAGTTAGGTGAGTGTAGATTGGTGTCACCAAAAAGGATTGATTATATCTAACAAACCAGAAAAGATATTGAGGTGATTCAAATTAGAGATTGTTCTATACTTCAAGAGGTTTCTGTGGTTAAATGTCAGCTCATTTGAAGTTTGGATGAAGGGTTAACGAAGCAAAACAAACTCAAAATGTAACCAGAGCAAGATCCACGGCCGTGGATATCAATGCCATTAAAACCAATGGCCGTTGAAATGATGCAGTAGCCCACTACTGTTCAGCACCATTTCCCATGACTGTGGGTTCTAAAGAGCACAATTCCCACGGTCATGGGAACCTCAAATGTGCCCAAAATGAGTCCAAAGTGTAATTTTCGGCCAAGGAGGGTTCAAAACATGGTTAAGCATTCCAAAACCAATCCAAACTCATACATAAGGATATAAAATCATGCATAATCATTTAATACATCAAGGAGCATCAAAGGATCAAGAATTTAAGTCAAATGTTCCAACGAACCAAGCAAATATGCACATTCGGGCAGAACCGGCGTAATCGACAATCATGAAGGCACAAATGAATCCTATAATCAACTTCTTAACATCAAAACACGAAAACCACATCATAACACAAAATACTACTTAATCAAAAAGTGGGGGACGAAAGGGATCAAGGTGTTACTGTAGCATCCCGGAGCGGAAAGGCACCACATCCCCCCACCGTAGCCCGACACATATAACGAAATGGAACTCCGCACATGCGCCAAGCCACGGTGAATAGAAGACAAACAAGAGACACCTCTAGGCTCGGCAGTCTAGACCCTCAAACAGAGCTTGCAACCAGAAACAAAGTATATGCGGAAGCCACAGGATCTTATACAATCATACGCACATGCAATGGCCACAGCCAACATAATTTAAACACATAAGCCACATACATACTTGGGCATACAGGCCTCTTTTCAACATAAATACAAAGGCCAGCAAGGGAAAATAAAGTTATACATACATGCTTCAAAAGTTCGAGTCATAAGCTTATACATATTCTCAAAAATAAAAATAAAGTAAATGCGAAGGATGCAAAAGACCCAAAACTAGACTTTAACGACTCAAAAGAAACTACCGGCTAGCACGAACTAACTCTGAAACCTGCAAACTCAAAGAACAAAAGGGGAAAAAGAAGACAACGAGGAGGGGTCAGTCCTAAAGACTGGTGAGGGGGCTAACCCACACACACGTACATATATATAAGAGCAAAATACAAATAAAAGTAAAAGTTTATGAACCGGGCCGTGGTTTTTTTCATTCTAAAACATTTTAGCCCGTGATAATATTTATAGAAAAGAAAGGGTTTAAAGCCGAAGGCCAAAATCCACCAATTTTAGTAATTAGAAGTCCACTCCCGTTTCACAAACCATAAGCATAAGCAAAACACACGAACTCGGCGAATGCGAGTTCCTCACCCACCTACTTCATTTCATAACCAAGGCAAAATGCAAAACTAAGTCGAAAACAATCCAACCTTCTCCAAATTGGGAAAGAGAGGCGTGACCCCTCAATCCCCAAAACTCTCGGCAAACCTAAGACGGGGGATCCATCCCGCTCCTTCGACGATATTTCACGCTGGACAACAGAAGACCCGCCTTCCCTCGACCTCCCGAGGTTGGGCGAAATCTCTCTTTTTGGGGTTGTGTTGTTGGGAGAACTCGGCAACCACACGGCCGACCCGAAATACCATACCACTTTCCCGGGGCCCAAAGCGAACACGCAAGGTATAACAACGACTTATCTTTCAAAGCCCAAAGCTCGCTAGTATCACACACACACATACACCATAATTCCCTTTCTAAAACAAGAAATGAAATGTAGTTTACATATGTATATAAAATGGTTTTTGCAAACGAACCATAGCAAAAGGGCCAATTTCCACAAAATACGTACAAAACATATATCTAAGTACATATATATAAATAAGTCTCATGCGGGCTCAAAGTTCAGGTAGGGTTGTAGGTCATTATAACTAAAAGAAAGAAACCTTACCTTAGAGACAAAGCAGGGACAAAAGAAGATCGAACCGATGTTCACTGAACCACCACGTCACTCCCGAGACAAACCACTAGACAAAACAAACAATAAAAGACAACCTTAGACTCGAAATGAACCAATTAGACGATCGGCATATGCATATGAATGAAATGGATGCATGTGAAGTGCACAAACGTAGCAATTACAGCATAGTGAATCATATCTCATTCAAATATATTCCAAATCATACCAAATTAAATCAAAATCAAGGGAAAAAATATTACAACATGTTAGAATCAAGTTCAAGGGTGAAAAAGCACAAGAAAAGCGGAAGGAGAACACAAAAAGGTAAACTCATTAAAACGAGCTACCACTTAGTTTCTCATGAGGTCTCATTAGCCTTAGCAAACCAGACACGAAGTCCTTAGTCGTTTACTCCCACTTCCATATTAAATTTGAAAGTAGTTGGAGAGTTACCGGTTCTTGATGCTCGATCTTCAATCGATGGTACTGTGAACATTGTTACACGAAGTTTATAACATCCTTTCTATGCCAATACATCTTACCGGTCTTCAAATCTTGAACAGCCTCAAAACTCGAGCGGGATAAATTATGTGACCTTGCATTTCTCATGGCATAGCCTACAACTCTAGACAATCAATAACAAAGGCCTTCCTTTATGCCTCGGTTGGAATTAGTAGCCTCGAGTACCTTTAGAGAGGCGAAATCGATGTCGGAGGCGACTCACTTCAACCGCCAATCCCACTGAAAACCATACCTCTTCTCATCAAATGAATCAACGAGTTAGCCTTCAATCTAATCATGAAAATATCGTTAAGCCCAAAAAGGACCTCCAAAAGCAACCACTAACCCATGTCTTGGGTAACCCTGTACCCCACAAGGCGTCTTCAAACAAAACCACCGAACTGCTCTGCCCTCACTACTCACAACCACTTGAGCACTCGACCTCACCAAACTCTCCATAAGAGAGCTCACAACAAAGAAACAACAAACCACACAACAACAATGAGAAACAACAAAGAGAGAGGCAATTAAGTGGGTTTTCCCAAGTTTAAAGATGCGTGTATGAAATGCTATGGATGCAATTACCTCAATTCCCGAGTGCATTTCGATCTCTAACATGAAATTTTTGATTTCTTTGCCTTTTCTTTTTAGCTCTCGAACTGATACAGTCCTGAAACTTGTGCTCTGAAGACCCGCAAGCATAGCATCTCTCCAATCGGATCCAGCACCCATCGTAGGTATGATTGGTTCAGCCATAATGTGCACACGGCGAAAATTCTCTTTCAGCCTAAGTGGTTTTTTGGGTCTTAAATTTCTTCTTCTTATTGTTCCTTTTCTTGTTCGACACACCTTAATGAGATAATTTCTCCTCGACTTGCATATGGGAACACGATCCCGGCTCAAATGGTTGTTCCGGAGTATCTTCTTCGTGCTCTTTTCTTGCCATCCACCAATTCTCAAACCATAAAGTCTACTCAACAGCCTTATCCCACGTGCTTGTGTCTCTTACAACAAAGGCTTCTTTAAGTTTGCTCCGAAGGCCTTCCATAAAGTACTTAGCCTTCAACGAATCGTGGTTTATAATATGGGGCACATAAGTACCCAACTTCTCGAACTCTTCTAGATATTCCATGACCGTCTTATTTTCTTGTTTGAGAGCGAGAAATTCTTCAAGCCTCCGTTGTTGTAGTATTGCCGGTATGTATCTCCTTCTAAATTCCCAGATAAATACATCCCATGTCAAAGCCTCTCTTGTCACTTCCAATTGGTGAGTAACTCTTGACCACCATAGATTCGCTTGTCCTTGTCGAAGTAGTGTAGCAAGGCGAACTTTATTGTGAGATTCACATGGCCACAACATAAATATGCCTTCAATCCCCGAGAGCCATTCTTCAGCTTCGATATCATTACCTCATCGAAATTGTGGAGGGTTGAAAGTCCCAAACTCCCTGTACAAAGCTACTATCAGATCCATTGATTGTAGTTGGTGTGAAAGATTCTTGATTCGGATGAAAATGTCACTGCGAAGATTTGTCCTGAGCCATTGTCAACACCTTGAAATCCTGAAGATTCACAAAACTACAATACCAATATTTGTGCATGTCGATCACTAGGTGCATGTTCATGTGCACAATAAATGCATATAATTACAAATAATTCACAAAATTCACAAAATATGAGAGTGAATGCAAACAAAGCACATATTCCTAGGTCGAACGACCTAGACAGACTTGACACGACTCAAGAGCTCCGGTTTTGCAACCAAGAGCTCTGATACCACTTTAAGGATGTAACACCCCAGAGCGCAAGACACTACATCCCCTACACCATAGCTCGGTACATTTAACAAAATGGAAACTCCGTACGCATACCAAGCCACAGCGAACGGTTGACAAACAAAATCTCTCCAAGGCTAGGCGGTCTAGACCCTCAATCAGAGCGTGCAACAAATCAAGCAAAGTGCGGAAGCATACAGGATCAAAATACACACGTGCGATGACCACGGGCCGGCATAGTTTAAGTACACGTTCACATACAAACTTGGGCACCACAGGCCTCTTTTAAAACAAGCCCGACAAGGGCAAACGTAAGTCATACATACGTACTCACAATTCTAATCATAACTTATACATATTCCAGAATTACAAATTTGAATACAATGCAAAATGCGACAGACTCAACCCACAAGACTCGAACAACTCAAAAGTAAAACCGCCGCCTAGCCAAAACCAAAGACCTACACCTGCAAACTCAAAAAAACAAAGGGGTAAAAGAGAACAATAAAGAGGGGTCAGTCCTAAAGATTGGTGAGGGAGCTAACCCACGCACACGTACATATACGTAAGAACAAAGCATATTAAAAGTATAAAGATTTATGAACCGAGGTATAGTTTTTGCAATCCAAAGCATTTTAAATCTCGTGATACTATATATAGAAAAGAGTTAGGCCGAAGGCCAAAATTCGCCAAATTTTAGTAATTAGGAATCCACGCCCGTTTCACGAATCAAGTTCAAACCCACCAATGCATGCCTCGGCGAGCTCGAGCCTCAAACTCCCCTTTTCTCCATTTTTGAAAGACAAATCAAAATACCCAAACATACCTTTTTCTCCGATGATGGGAGGGTTGCACAACCCTAACCATCCAAACAAACCGCAAGGGTCATGAGTTTCGCGACACTCACTTCCTAAGGACTCCATCCCCCACTTACCTCCCAGTGGGTTCTGGGTTGATCTTTCTCTCATGGAGACCGTACTAGGGAATACCCGACGGCCCGTTGCCGTCCCGGGTCTCCTTTTGCACTAATCTCCTGGGCCAAACAAAACAAACAAACATATCCTTTTTGCAAAACGCTCGCCATTTTTTAAGATCCTAAACTCTTACACTCACTCAAACTCTTTTCAAAACAAAAAAACTAAAATAGCTTATCTTTCGCACCAATCTCCTGGGCCCCAAACTAAACAAACAAACATATCCTTTTTCCAATATGCTCACCATTTTTTAAGATCTCAAACTCTTACACTCACTCCAACTCTTTTCAAAACAAACAAACAAAAATAGCTTATATATACATAAAAAGGGGTTTTCAAACATATCTTGACAAAAGGGTCAATTTCCACAAAATACATACCTAACACACATATATAAATACATATATATATGTCTCATATGGGCTTAAAATAAATTTAGAGGTGTAGGTCATAATAACTAAAAGAAACAAAACCTCACATTGTCGTCCAACAAGAACGGAAAGAGCAAGCGAACGGCTAAAAGACCGCCTCCTCAACCACGAAACCAACCTAAGGACAAAATAAGGGATAAAAAACCAACTTAGACTCAATATGAACCACTTAGATGCTCGGCAATGCTCAAGAATGCAATGGATGCATATAAGTGCGTAAACGTACCAAAGAAGGCATTATGAATCATGTCTCGTTCAAATGAATTCCAAATCATACCAAATTACATCACAATCAAGGGAAAACATATTGAAACATGTTAGAATCAAGTTCAAGGGTGAAAAAGCACAAGAAAAGCGGAAGGAGAACACAAAAAGGGATTCCGAGTGCAAATGGGGCAAAAATCTACAAATTATCAAAATGCGCAAGCTATACAAAAACAGGTATATCTTGAGTTTAAGAAATGGGAATTGAGTTTTGTTTCTTGGAAATGAAACTACACACATAGGTCTTTCTAAAGTGTATGGCTTGAATCATAATTCAAAACGATGTGAAAATAGCATAGACACGAAGTTGGGTGAGTGCAGATTGGCGACACCAAAAAGGATTGATTATATCTCACAAGCAAGAAAATATATTGAGGTGATTTAAATTGAATATTTTTCTAGACTTCAAGAGGTTTCTTTATCTAAAATTCAGCTCATTTGAAGTTCAGATGAAGGGTTAACGAAGCAAAACAAACTCCAACTGAAAGCAGAGAAAGATCCACGGTCGCGGATATCAATGCCTTTAAAACCAATGGCCGTTGAAATGATGCAGTAGCCCCCTACTGTTTATCACCATTTCCAATGGCCGTGGGTTCTAAAGAGTACAATTCCCACGGTCATGGGAACCTCAAATGCGCCCAAAATGAGTCCAAAATGTAATTTTCGGCTAAGGAGGGTTCAAAACATGCTTAAACATTTCAAAACCAATCCAAACTCATACATAAGGATATAAACTCATGCATAATCATTTAAGACATCAAGGATCATCAAAGGATTAAGAGTTTAAGTCAAATGTTCCAACGAACCAAGCAAATACGCACATTCGAGCACAACCGGCGTAATCGACAATCATGAAGGCACAAATGAATCTATAATCAACCTCTTAACATCAAAACACACAAAACCACATCCTAACACAAAATACTACTCAATCAAAAAGTGGGGAAAGAAGAGGATCAAGGGATCAAGGTGTTACACCATTCCAAATCCAACACTCATGCTAGGAATCATCTAATATGCACATATATCAATCAAATGAAGCCAAGAACCAAGTATGCATGCTTATCTCCACAAACCCATCAATTACATAATTGCTAAGCCTTCCCCAATCAACTACCAAGCAAAGAAACCATAAATACTCAAGGCATATGCATCAATAACCTCCATAAATGCATAAGAATGCAACAAAGATCATAGAAATGCAAGAACTCAACAAATCACCCAAACCCTTACCATTCCCACATATATCAATACACATACTTCCCACCATGTAATCCAACAATTATACACATATAAGAGGTCACCAAGATAAGAGAATCACAAATATAACCTTACCTTGAAGAGAAAGTGAAGGTAGAAGGGAGGTCTTGAGCTCAAGGGCAACAAAAATAGAGTCTCGGAAGCTTGGGGCTTTTTTCTCCTCTTTCCTTGGTGTGCTGCATTTTTTAGGGTTATGGGAGAGAGAGGGCTGATTTTTGTGTAATAAAGGGGTAGAAAGAAAGTCAACAATTAGGTTTTGGGTCCCACTAGCTTATTATGTGCGTATTACGTACGTGAGTCGAAATTTGGATAATCGGGGGTCGAAACGAAGTCGGAAAATTATGGGGCTAGTCTCATTGAATCCAATTCTTCGAATCGAACTCAACGAAAGTGTCGGAACTCGAATCCGAGTTTCCGAGCTCAAGATACGGTCTAGGGACTCAAAAGGCCATAATTACCAAATGGTCCCAAAACATTCAAAAACTGATCATTTGAGTCCAAACTAATTACACAAAGCCCCAAAATTAATTTAAATCAAACCAACTAGTCCAAGAACCAAATAAGTCACGTAAAGCATGCTCGGGAATTCAAATTCACAAAACACGTATCACGCGAGAAACAACGGATCAAATTGTCAAATAAGTTCAAATAGTTCAAATTAAGAAGGGAGTAAAAAATGTAATACATCAATTAAATAAGAAAATAAATGCAAAACATTAAATAAACTCTCACATGGTACAAACATGTATGTCCGAACGAGGGTGATGTTACAGTTGAGAAGGCTGTCCTTGATCCATCGAGCATGATGATGCTCAGGATTTGCCTCTATAATAAGGATGTAGATGACGAGCCACCGAGTGTTAAGGTGTCGAGGGTTCAAGCTCCACCTGTGACGTAGCCATGAGGGTTAGGATCCTGTGCGTCGAGCTGACCCAGTTAGGGGCCTTAATAAAGTTCGGTGGCTGTTTCGTGAGGCGAGTGTCAAGCCTGAGAGCTCCCCATGATATGAAGGGACTCACTAGATAGCAACACGTGTACGGTTGGGATTCGAGCGAGATTCAGACTCATCACCGTCCATAATTGGATAATTCCATTAAATTTAGGGATTTTATTTTTACTCCGCTCTCCACCACCAATTCAGCCGTGCACCACCAGTCCACCACCACCAGATTTTCATGTATTGTATACAGATGCGTTGGACCATAAACCATGAATCTATACATAAAAGATCAGATAGTAGATGTGAAAATTAATTTTTAAAACAAAAATTAGTTTTGTATTAATTTTAATTAATTATTAATAGGGGTATAATAGGCACTTCATATATTTTTGAAATATTCTGTTAAGTTTTAAATGGAATTTCACATCATTAGGTATTTTTTGTAATTAACAATTTAATGAATGGGTGTAAATGTAATTATTTGATTAAAAGGGTGTAAGTTATAATTTTTAATACTCTTATGGAGTCTAAATGTAATTAACCCTTATTATTAGAAAATGTTATGTCCGGCCTTGATGTGACCTCCTTTTATCACATTGAATAAATGTTGGTTTAATGTACGCTATCTACACTATCATATTACGGGAGATTGGTAAAAATAATTATTTGGTTTTTTAGATTTTTTTATTTATTTTTTATCTGTTTTTTTCTCTTGTACTCTTTTCTTTATATTATTTTGTTATTTTATAATACAACATCTTTTTAATTTTTTTAATTTTTCTTCTTCCATCTTCTTCGATCCTTTTTCTTTTTATTTTTATATAGTTTTTTTCCCTCATATTTTATGCAATTTATTTAACATATTTAATAATTAAATTAAAAATAATTATAGAATATATATCAATATAAAAATTAATTTTAATATATTTAAATAATAATATCTCTTTTTATCTGCACACAAGAATGTGTGGAGTTACTTGTCGATGATTATTGATGTGTGTTTAATTATTGATATTTTTCAGTTTTATATTCTTAATCATTATATTCCCACACAAAAAGAAAAAGTAACTAACAAATTCTTGAAAAAGCCTGCAGAACTCTTGAGCTGCTATTAAATTAAGTTTTCGGGTCGAAAAGTTTCTACCAATTAGAAAGCTCATAGAACGATCTTGGATCTCCACGAACCAGATATTTACAACAAAATTAATTCAAAGGGAAAAGGAGTACCAACTTAAGTTATATTATTTTTCAGGTTAAGCCATTTAAACCTTTTCCTATGCTCATCATCGTCATAATTTTATGGAAGTTGTAGTTTGGCATTTTGCATCTCAAAGCCGGTCAATTTTATGCCATGAAAACCCTGATAATTAATAAAATGAGGAAATTTAGTGATTCAATATTACGTACTTAATCAGAAATCTTATAATCGAATTTTTTTAGTAATCAGGTTATATTTAATATCGATAAGAGAATTTTTTTATATTAGTAATCCGATTTACACGCATAATATGGGAAAATTACATCCATCTACCCAGTATTTAGGCGTAATTACAACTCAGTCCAACATTATCGCAAAATTACAAATAAGTCCCTATAGTTCGTATTCCGTTTGAGGTCCTCGAAAACATTAGGGTTCCATTAATATTTGACCCTGTAATGCCGAAAATACCCCTCAATATTTTATTATTAATGTGTTTTTACCAAAGTACCCTCAGGTATTGCAATGTAATTGTTGTATTTGTTAGGGGTCGTGTAATATCCCGATTTTTCAGATGCTCAAGATTTCGCCACGTGCCCCCTTTTTGTGTGTTCAATTACGTGATTGTGTGATTTTGTGTTTTTCGTGGCCCTATTTTCAATTCTTTAAGAGTTTAGGGGTTTGTTTGCGATTTTCTCTTTTTAGGGGTTTTCGGTCATTCACGTTCGATCAAGATTTTGACCTCTTTGACCCCTCCAATGCGTTCGGGGCATCGAAATGAGTTCGTAGACTCTAAGTTTGCCCAATTCTGACGTCTTTACCCCTTCAACCGTTCGTTTCACGTGCGAGGACCCGAGATAAAATACCCGGATCCTCGAATTTTAAGCCAAACGCTTCAGCCTCTCTCTCTCTCCTCCCCCACCGATCGGCTCTCTCTCTTTAACAACAAACATCCTCCCAAGGTGTGTTTAGATACACATTCTTAACTTGCTCGTTTCTCGACGGAATTCGACGAATCAATTGTGCTTTTCGTAGAGTTCGACGACGCCGACTCAACCGTACCAATATCTTGGCCCGACGACGACCGATGGCGGAGTTATCAGCAATATTCAGTAGTAACTGAGAGAAGTGGCGGAGCCGCCACTTCGCTAGTGATTTTCGCTGCCTCCAGGGACTTTTCAGACGCGCATGCCCCTAGTTAAGTTGGGGGACTTCCCGACATTTCATTCCACGGCGGCGGCGTGGCCATCGCGGCGGCAGTGGAGCCACATGCAAGGCCGGAAGCTCGCAGGATTCATAGCATACTATTATGTGATCTAATTGACCTTGTAACTTATGTGTTTAGTAAGAAATGTGAAATATGACTTAAATGGAACTTATAGGATTTAATTAGGAACTTTTGCACGTAAGGATAGTTCAATTGTGTATATATGAATTTATTATGCAATGTATGAATTAATATGAATTGATTATGTACTATGTAGATTAATATGAAATCATCTGAATTGTTTTGTCTTTTGATTTCTTTTATTTGCATTTATTGTGCACATGAACTTGTCCTAATGAATAATATGAATTTATCAAATTATATAAGGTTAATTTGAATTTGAATTATACGTACGTGAATGCATCTCTTAAGTGTTTGGGTATTAATATGTCTAATTTGGCCACGACACCACCTTAGAAGCACAACATGGACACTTGTACATATCCATATGCATGTTGAGCATCCGTGCGTCTTTGTGGTTCGTTCTTTAGTCTGAGTCCTTTGTTTGTGTTTAGTTTGGTTCAGGTGCACCTGAGGTGGTGATAAGTGGGTTGTGCAGGTTCCAGGGTGGACCGTTGGCTTTGTCTTCGGCTTTGGTTGGTGCTAGGTGAGATTAGGATATAGTTATACCCTACTGCAACGTGCTCGCTTTGAATATATGTGGTTTATAAGCCTTATGTATATATGTAGATATGTGTGAAGTACGTATTTAGTGGGTTTGTCATATGATTGGATTTGAAAGTACGAAACGCTATGTATAAGCCTATGTATGCTTAGTTTGGTTCTGATATGTTTTGTGGGTCAAGTGTGTGAGTGTGGTATGTACGTACATTATGATAAGTACGACATGCATATGTTGTATGTGTTTGTTGGTCTAACAAGCGTTGTGTTGAATTATGCTTTGTGTGGAGCCCAGGAGATTGGTACTAAAGGAGTCCCGGGACGACAGCGGGCCGTCGGGTATTCCCTAGTACGATCTCCACTACAGTAAAGGATCAGCCTAGAACCCATTAGGAGGTAAGTGGGGGATGGAGTCCTCGGGAAATGAGTGTCGTGAAACTCACGACCCATACTTATATGTGTGGATGGTTAGGGTGTGCACAACCCTTCCATCACCCGGAAAAGGAGGTATGTGTGTTTGTTTCTGTTTCGTTTGCATTTTGTCTTATGTTTAAGAAAAAGGAGTACGTGGGTTTTGAGGCTCATGCTCGTCGAGTCGTGTGTGCATGATTATAAACTTGATTCGTGAAACGGACGTGGATTCATAATTACCTAAAATTTGGTTATTTTGGCTTTCGACCCAAATCTTCCCTGTATATTTATTATCACGGGAAAAATAGTTTGGATTGCAAAAAACCAAATCCCGGTTCATGAATTTTAACTTACCTTATGTGTTGTGCTCCGTATACTTATGTAGGCGTGCGTGTGCAGCCCCTTGCTCAGTCAGTGTGACTGACCCCTCCCCATTTATGTTTTTAGTTTGCAGGTTTAACTTTGGAGTTCGAGCTAGGCGGCTTTGTGTCATGTCTGTTGAGTCCTTTTGTTTGAGTCTAGTTTTGTATTTTAAGTTATGTTCTGTTTTGTTTCACATACATTTGAATTTATTCATTGAGTATTTATTAAGTTATTCATTTGGTAGCCATTATGACACCCCGGTTCGCCGATCGACTGAACCGGCGCCACGTGTTGATTTTCTTTGTGTGATTTAATTATTTAATTACTCTTTCTGGTTACTTTCTTGTCTTTTTCTGTCACTTCGTTCGTTGCAGGGCCCTAATTCTAACTCTTCAAGAGTTCAGGAGCCTATTTGTAATTTTCTATTCTTGGGGTCTTTTGGTCATTTTTCGTTCGGACAAGAGTCCGACCCTTTTGACCCCTCCAGCTTGTC
>JBBMKE010360871.1:0-13107 GCA_037834125.1 Lippia alba | reverse complement strand
TATATATATATATAATACTTTCATAGTTCCTACTCCATCATCTAGCAAGCTTTGCCATAAATATTTAATTGAACTTCAGACCAGATCCCGTTAACTTCGTCTCCAACAGCTCCTCGAAGCGTTCTGCCATCTCAGGTGTTAGATGATTCCTCTAATCTCCAACTTTCCCCTTCCTGAAATACGAACTGAACTTCAAAACCTCATTCTCATTCTCTAAAACATTGCTGTCATTCTTGTTCACTTCCAGATTGCTGAGATTCTCAAAGCTGCAAAGCCTCGTGATTTGCTCTACCAACCCTCGTTCCTCTTCTTCAGCTGAAAAGGAAAGGCCAATGAATTTAGCTATCCTTTTCACATGAAACGAGGTATCCTCCTACAGATCTTCGTACTTAAGGAACAACACTTTTCCAGGATTCTCCAAACAGGCATTCCAGTACCCCAAAGCATGGTCCCAAATGGGCCCGAACGTGTGAACACCCTGACAGAACAGGTCAAAGGATTCCTCTAGATTCAATGGCTCCGGATCTTTCTCCAACCTGTTTTTGAGAGAGAAATGGCGATCCAAAGGGTTTCTGCATATATAAATGATTTTGCATCGGGATTCATTGCGGATGGATTAAGGAAGGAGATTGAAAGATTGGTGGGTGGAGAAGATTCTCGAACTTGGAATAGTTTGCAGATCAGGGTTTCTTGATCCCAGAAGAGAACGTATTCCAAGGAAGTGATGAGAGTGTGAGGATTGGAAGTGAAGAGAGGGCTTTGATCGGTGATATTGGTGTAGAGATTGCGATTGACTATTGAGAAAACGAGGGCTTTGAGCCATGTGGTGCCACATTTGCGCATAGTTGCGAGGATTAAATCATTGTCTTTGGCTTTGAAGTTTTTCTGGCAGGATAGTATCGGCCGAAGACAGGCGGCGGGACACCAAAAGCCGCCATATTTCAATAGCCGCCGGCCGTTCCAGTTCGTGCACTGCTCAAGATTTTGGAGCAACTCCTGGAAATCGTCAGTATCCTTTGGATCATGATGACCTTTTTCCGCCATTGATTTATGAAAGGATCAACCAATTTACGATTGAGGGTTGACTGTATTGAGAGAGATGGACATACCGTAGAAACCCTAGATCTAAACAAGGAAGACGAAGAACAAAGGCGGCTGTAATTTAGGGTTTCAACATTAGAAATCTCTTATTGAATGAATTAGGTTGTAAAGCCAAAAGAATACAATACACTTAAATAGACACGCGTCCAACGGTTATAAGACGAGCGTGGAAACGACGCAAGAAAAAGAATAAAAAAATACAGAAAAACTTGACCCAACAAAACAAGGCCCAAAAGAAAAATAAAAGAATGGCCCAAAAGGGAAACATGCCCATTCCAACACCCGGCCTCAAGTTGGAGCTTCGTTGAATAAGAAGCCCAACTTGGACAATATACTCCTAAAACGAGGACCACCAACAGACTTAGTAAAAATATCTGTCAATTGCTCCAAAGTGGTGACATACTGTGGCAAAATAAAACCTTGTTTAAACAAGTTTCGCACGATGTGACAATCTATCTCCAAGTGCTTCGTACGCTCATGGAAGACTGGATTTTCAGTTATATGCAATGTGGCTTTATTATCACACCATAAGGGTATAGGCAACTGCAACGGCACTTGTAAATCTTCAAGCACGTATCCAAGCCACTGTAACTCAACAACTGTTGCTCCTATGCTCCGGTATTCAACTTCACAAGAATACTTGCTAACAGTAGGTTGCTTCTTGCTTTTCCATGAGACAAGAGCTCCACCTAGAAAAATGCAGAAACCTGTTAGTAACTTGCGAGTTAATGCACAAGTGGTCCAATCTGCATCACAAAATGCAGAAAACACCAATTTATTACAAGCTGGAAAGAACAAGCCTGTTGTCTTGGTTCCAGCTAAATATTTAAGAACATGCAAAACAGCATCCCAATGTGACTGCATAGGTTTAGAGACAAACTGACTTAGTTATTGCACAGCAAAACTAAGACCAGGTCTAGTTAGATTTAAATATAACAATCTCCCAATCAATCTCCTGTATTGAGTAGAATCAGATAAGGGAACATCATTTTCCAGATGAAATTTATGCCCAATAGATAAAGGTGTGGCAACAGTTTTAAAATTCAAAAGTTCAGAATCATTCAGTAAATCATTTATATAATTTTTTTGTGTAACCATCATACCATTAGAACATCTGAACAATTCCAAACCTAAGAAATATTTAGCACTTCCAAGATCCTTGATTGTGAACTCACAATCTAAATAATGTTTGACATCAGAGATAATCTCATCATTTGTCCCTGAAATCAAAACATCATCAACATATACAATCAACATAACATAACAATTCTCTTTTTTCAAAGTAAATAAACAATGATCATGAGAGGATTGCACATAATCATATGCAATTAGCTTCTTAGTAAATTCTAAATTCCATTGCCTAGAGGCCTGCTTAAGACCATACAAAGATTTGGTCAACTTACAAACCTATCCAGGCTTACATTTATCATACCCTTGTAGAGGTAAGAGATACACATCCTCATCCAAGAAACCATGTAAGAATGCATTATTTATATCCAATACAAGCCCCAATTTTTGGCAGTAACAAGAAACAAAAACACCCTAACAGGTACAAGTTTAGCAACATGTGAGAAACTATCATAATAATCAATACCAAAAGTTTGATTGAAACCTTTAGCCATTAATCTGGCTTTATATCTGTCAATGATTCCATCAGAATTATATTTAACTTTATACACCCACTTAGAACCAATAGCTCTTTTATCCTTAGGTAAGTCAGTAATTTTCCAAGTGTCATTTATTTCTAAAGCATGAAGTTCTGTATTCATTGCATCAACCTACTGAGGGTATTTAACAGCTTGATGATAAGAAACAGGCTCAGGAATATGTGAAATATTAGCCATGAAAGCAATATAACTCTCAGAATAAGGCAAGCCATCACTAAAAGCCAAACAATGACCCTGAGAATCAAAACTATTAACCTGATAATCTGCATTACAATCATAATCATACATCCAGGCAGGTGGATTTCTATTTCTCTGACTATTCTAACTAGTTGTGTTTCATTATGTTCAACAACCAGAGGTTCAACAGGAACATTACAATCCAAATTAAGATCTGTAATATCATTTTCAGTTTGATCCTTAAGATCAATATTATGCTCAGTATAAACATCTTGAGCAATAATCTTAGGATTATCAATAATGGAACCAGTCTGATCTTTAAAAGGGAAAATGTTTTCATAGAACTTTACATCTCTGGAAACCATAACCAACTTATCTTCCAAGTTATAAAGCCTATAACCCTTTACATCTTGTGGATAGCCCAAAAAGATGCATTTGAAAGCTCTAGGAGAGAATTTTGTTTTTCCAGACCCATTATTTACAGCATAGCATAAGCAACCAAAAACTCGTAGGTTACCATAGTGAGGCTCTTTATTAAACAGTTTATAGTAGGGAGTTTTCCAATTTAAAATCCTACTAGGAAGTTTATTCAAGATGTAAGTTGCAATCAAGATAGCATCTCCCCAAAATCTAATGGGCAATCCAGATTGAAACATTAAGCCCATAGCAATTTGCAAAAGATGTTTGTGCTTAATTTCCACAACCCCATTATGTTGTGGAGTATAAGCACAAGATTTTTAATGTATGATACCATAATTCTGGAAGAGAGTTTTGCAATTGATATTTACAAACTCACTGCCATTATCACTTCTAACAATTTTAATAGACTTGCCATATTGATTTTTAACATAAACCAAGAAATTTTTCAGAATATCATAAACATGATCCTTGTAAGGCATAAGGTAAGTCCACACACATCTAGAAAAATCATCCACAACAGTTAAGAAATAATGACATCCATAATGGGTTTTAACTCTATATGTACCCCAAAGATCTATGTGAATCAGATCCAAGGGTCCCTTAGAAGTAATAACACTAATGGGAAATGTAACCTATGCTGTTTAGACTTCTGGCAAACATCACAAGCAATTTCACTATCAATCAACATCACAGGTATACCTAAATGTTTCAAAACAGCAGGGGATGCATGTCCAAGTCTTTGATGCCACATATCATGCTTATCTACCCTAGCATGCAGACAGTTATCAATTCTGGAAGTACAATTGTCAGACTTATACAAAGTATCACAAATCCTAAGGGGGCCATTGTTTTTCTCAGGAAATTTAAAACTATTAGAAACAAAAGTGACATGTTGAACAACAACATACTCAGAATCAAAAATGTAAAGACAATTACAAGCATGTCCTGTGGCAAGAATTTCTTTAGTTGTCTGGTCCTGCAAAGTTCAGTCATTTTTAGAAAAGATAAATTCACTGTCAGTAGCATTAGCAATCTTATTAACAGAAATCAAATTGAACTTGAAGGTTGGTATATAGAGAACCTTTTCAAGTTTAACCTTATTTGAAAGTTTAACAATTCCTATATATTTAACTTTATGAGAAGTACCATCAGGTAAGAATATGGGAATAGAGTTCTTAGGTTCAAAATAAGTATCAAACATGCTTAAATTGGAACATATATGACTAGTAGCCCCAAAATCTATAATCCATTGAAAAGCAGATAATTGCTCAGAACAATTCAAGCAGACATTTAAGCACATACCTGAAAATTCAGAGGCAAAGTGAAGCTGTTCAGGTCCAGAGGATTTGCTGTCCCTAAAGAATTTCCCTAATTCCTGCCTTATCAAATCAGACATATTAGTAGACTGGTGAGGAACAGAAGGTACATCCCCATGAGAAGAATCTAGTGGAGACTCAGCTATAGTATTAGCCATGGATTTAAAAGCTTTCTTAGAAGTACTAGCTCAACTAGATCTATTCTCTTTGTAGGCTTTATACCATTCTGGTTCCCCAATCAGTTTGAAACAGGAATCAGTGTTATGAGTATCACTGTTACAAACATCACAATGCCTTGGACCTTTATCTTTTCTCTTGAAACCTCCCCTTCCCCCACCATTCCCTCTACCATTCACACTCCTAGAGAACATAACATAACTTCCAGTTCAGTAAAAGCAACATGTACATCACGTTGAGATTCAACCCTAGATATGATATAGTGTGCCTTATTTACAGAGGGAAGGGGATCCATAGCTAAGATCTGGTTACGGACAGCATTATAGGAATCATTAAGCCCCAGAAGAACTGTATTAACATGTCAGAATCATGAGACTCAGTGATATAGCGAGAACCGACACAAACAGTACCAACAATACAAATAGGAGGATCATTCAGGTTCCCAAGTTCATCCCATAACAACTTCAAACGATTAAAGTAGGAGGCCAAGGACAAGTTACCTTGAGCGATTGAAGATAAATCGCATTTTAACTGATACAGAAGAGGACCATTGCACTGACCATAACGCTGATCGAGATCTTCCCATAGTTCCTTCGCCGTTGTCGCATACAGGAAGCTTTGGTGTATCTTCGGCGCCAATGAATTAAGGATCCAGGCCTTAACAGTACTATCAACACGTTTCCAGGTCTTGTAACCTGGATCATCAGAACCTGGTAAATCAATAGATCCATCCACGAATCCAAATTTCATCTTGGATTCAAGCGCGATTTTCATAGATCTGCGCCAAGTGAGGAAGTTCTTCCTATTCATCGTCACAGTGCCGACTGAGAGAAGTGAGGAGTCACTATTAGAGATAGTGAATGATTCATCAAGAGAGGATGAACCAGAAGTAACCAATACTTTCTTCTTGTCATCAGAGATCTCCATGAGAATAGAAGAGAGGAAACACCAAAACAATCGGTGAAAAGTAGGGAAAACACAGAAACACACGCAGAAGCAAAAAAAAAAAAAAAAAAAGGTGAACACAGCAAAGTTCACCAGGAAAACACGGGAAAACACACGCGGAAGCAGAGAATTGGATCAAAGGACCGTATCTGCTCTTGATACCATGTAGAAACCCTAGATCTAAACAAGGAAGACGAAGAACAAAGGCGGTTGTAATTTAGGATTTCAACATTAGAAATCTCTTATTGAATGAATTAGGTTGTAAAGCCAAAAGAATACAATACACTTAAATAGACACGCGTCAACGGTCATACGACCAGCGTGGAAACGAGGCAAGAAAAAGAATAAAAAAAATACAGGAAAACTTGACCCAACAAAACAAGGCCCAAAAGAAAAATAAGAAAAATAAAAGAATGGCCCAAAAGGGGAACAGGCCCATTCCAACACATACCCTTGATGGATCTATAGTTCTATACCAATAAAAAAGATGCTCTTTTCGAGGGGGATATGATAATTAATACTTCATTGAAGGTGTTGGTCAACACTGAGCTACCTACCCCTTGCCGTGAATATTCGTAATTTATACTCTTTATTTTGGTTTCTAGTAATGAAGATTGAATTTGAGTTAGAATCAAACACACAATTTAAAGAATATTATATGTCATGTTAAATACACAAATACATTTCTGAAATTATATTTATGAATGTGATAACTGTTGAGGAAAGTTCAACATTAGAAATATAATATAAAACGTGTAAATGTACCAATTAACTAAAGGGTTTACACCAACTGAAACCGAAAACATTAGAAATAATGAAATTTATATATTCATAAAAGTGATATTGGTATATTATCTATCAATTATCATCATGACCCTCGAGCAATCTACATTTTTCCATATTGATATGTTTTCCGAGTCATTCTTTTCTTATTTGATGTGTTAGAATGGAAAGAATTGACTTACCAGATTTAATTCCGGATTCCTTGTAATTAGTCGGATTCTTAGGAATTGCGTTTGTGGGTCTATATATCTTAGTTAGAGGAGTTAACGATGTAACACAGAATAATACACTACAATGAATACAATTCATAACTTTTTTCCAAATTTCATGTTCTAATATGGTATCAAAGCGGTGTTGGAATCTTAGGAACTCAGTATTAACAACATCGTCCCTATCAATACTTGTAGCACCTCCCCTAGTACTACAACCCCCGCACCGCAGCACTTCCCAAGTCAAGAATAGGTCCTTTACCCAAGAAATACTACGGCGAACAGTTAGGTAATATTTAAGTAGAGTGCAAGAAACAATGCAACGGAAGATAGAGATTGAAAACTTTGTCAATTAATGGGGATGATAACGTGATAAGAACAAGAGCTATCAATTGAGGCAACTGATAGTGTGTAAAATATCATAATAATTGATTTGGAACATGACATGATTAGAACTATGAACCTTAGAGTCAGTCTGGCCTACCGAGTATGACACCTTAGTACTTCAAGATACCGCTAGTTATCGTTCCCCTCATTCCTATACCGATGGTCAGAAATAAGTACGTGGATTCCACTGCTCGATCCTAATTCGCCTTAGCCTAGGGAGAGAGGGGAGTGGCGTGAGAGAGGGAGAGATGGAATGATTTTGGTGTGAAGTTTATGTTATGCTTGGAGGGGTATTTATAGTTGGGAATTAGGGGCTTACCTTGCAATTTAGGAGGAGTTTAGGCTGATGAATAAGGGTGTAGGGTATAAAGGTGTATAACTAGGGTGTTGGGGTGTATAGACCCTTGTATACTTAGGTGTATATGTGAGGTAAGTGCATATGTATACATGTAGTATGTCATAAATACTAAATATTAAAATAAATCTAAAATAGGGTAAAATTAATAAAAAATTTGTAGTATAATCTCTAGGTTTGAGTTTGGAATGGATAAAGTTGCATAATAAAGAGGATTGAAAGAGCTTTCCGATGATTATAAACATTAAACGTTTAATAGTTTACATTTTAAGTAGTAAACGTTCGGAATTTCGAAAAATATGAGAAAATATATAAAATGGAGTTAGGATGTGATTTAATTACCGAGTAGGTGTTCATAAGTCTTATAAAAATTTTAGGATTGTTTTGAGCATAATATTGTATAACAAAAGTTGTATGTTTTGAAAGTTAGTTTTTACGCCGGAAATAGTACTTTTGAGAAAATAGGGAAAATATAGAAAAATTTATAAAATGAGATAGGGTTTGAAATTAGATTTGTAAAAGGTCTTAAAATTCATGAAATAATTCAAGGATCATTATGGGTATAAGATTGGATAGAGAAAATGTTAAAATTCAAAAATGTGTATATTAGGGCAAAACGAAGGTTTCACGGCCGATTTTGGATAATACGGGAATTCTAATGGGAATTAGGGTTTTGGAATGATATCATAATTTATAAAATTTTGTAAGGATTCATATGAACCCAACATTGGATAGGTAAATAGGTCCAGGTAAATTCCTACGATTAGGGATGAATAGTAACTTAGGGACCTAAAGAGAATTTTTGATGGACAAATTTCAAAGGTTGTTTTAGGATGATAAAAGCTAAGATATAGATCCAAAAATGGTAAGATTGAACTTTCGAAGGTTCCAAGATGAATGTGTGAAGATTTAGGCTCGATGAATGAATAGTGACATGGTTCTCATAATAAAATTTTGAGAGAAATCGGAATGTAAAGGTACATAGTTCATATAAAATTCATTGTATGATGAATTGAGATTGTAAGTACGTTTCTCTAATCCCATTTCTTCTAGGCCCCAAAACCCGGGGTGTTACATTATAAGTGTCGTTGTCGGTGATGTGGGTGGCATAGGGCGAGAGTCTCTCAAATTCCCAGAGATATTCCTCCATCGTCCGTTTCCTTGTTTCAAATCAACAAATTCTTGGAGGCGTCGTTCTTGGGCTCTTGGGGGTATGTATTTCTCGTGAAATTCTTGTACAAATACCTCCCAAGTGACCTCCGTGCCAGTCCTTTCGAGCTTTGACCTCATCCCTTTCAACTAAGTCGTCGCTTGCCTTTGAATGACGCGACCTATGCAAATAGCCTTCTATTGGGAGCTTTCGGGGTATATCTCCCAAATTCCTTTTATTTCTGCAAGCCATTCCTCAGCTTTGATGTCTTCGCCGCCATACCACTTTGGCGGATTATTGCTTCGAAACTCCTTGTAGACATTTGGAGCATCATGGCCCTCATTATTCCTCTGATTCTGCTAAAGTTGATTTAGAAGGGCCTGTACAATATTTTTGGCTTTCAAAGGAGGTGGTGGTGGCGGTCGATTCAAATTTGGGGTTTGCTCGCGGTCTCTTCTTCTTCGAGGCATTCTGAAATCAATGATTCAACAGTATGTATGCATGTTGATTAGCATATGTATGAGTACGCATTTAATAAATTAAACAAGTAATCACGTAAGCAAATACTCAAGTCATAAAGTCACATATTCACGTAACCACGTATTTACATAATCCTAAGCCGTACGACCTAGACAGACCCACACGACTCAAGAACTCGGTTTTGCAACCGCGCTCTGATACCACCTAAAGATGTAGCACCCCACAAGTAGGGACCACATCCCCCGCTCCAAGACCCGAATCCGGTCACGAAAAGATCCGTACCTGAATCCAAATCCTAGCGAACGGGTGACCAAACACACTCACAAACTAGGCAGAGCTAGCAACCAAGACTCAGAGTGCGTAAAAGCAGGAAAGAAACAAAATAAGCATATATATACATTTATGCAACCAATTTCATATACATCATATACAATGGCCGGCAAGGCCCAAAATTCATATACAATAAGCCATGTATTCAAGACATATCCATAATACAAAATGAAAGCAGGAAATATATGCACTAAGGACCTAGACACGTGAGTGTACTGGTGCAGACACTTTCCCGCCTAGCTCCCGAAACAAAAGCCTGTGAACTGAAAAGATAAACAACGGAGGGAATCAGTCAACTGACTGAGTGAGGGGGCTACCGCACACCCACAGATGTATACATATATCAGAGCATATATCAAAGGTGGATTCATGAACCGGCTCTAAGTTTTACAAGCCAAAACAAACATACTATACATTTTCAAACTCACTACTCCGATTCATAATTCCCATAATAGAACGTAACAAATGCTCGACGAGTACGAGCTTCCAACCTGCTTCTCAGAATAGAAACAAAATTCAAATCATAAACATATCCCCAACTCCAAATGATGGAAGGATCGGCCGATCCTAACCATTCATACATATAACATGTCACGAGAGGTAGCTAACCTACTATGGGCCCTCCCCGAATAACCAGAGGCATCAGAATATCACGCTTTCCCTAGCTTCTGAGGTCGCACGTGATATCTTGGGTGGAGACTATGCACAGGCTTAACCTTGATGGCCCTATACCGTCCTAAGGGGTCCTTACCCATAGTTCCGATTGAGCTCACAAAACAGAATCATAAACAGAACCAATCTTTCATGGCTTAGCTCGCAACATAACCAGAAATAGAACAGGATTTTCTAAAAATGCTCATATATACCTTCATATTAACTTTCCAAACCAAGCGTATTTCACAATATCATAAACATACCATAACCAACACATATTTACATATACGTATAATAGGATCGTATGCGGGGCAAGAAAATGTCACAGAAAGGCCATAGGTCGCTTTAACTATACAAAATCCTAACCTCACCTTGTGGAAAACAAAAATGTAGTAGACGTGAGATCTTAGGTCTCGGGCTCGTCAACCAGATCCTCCTTTGAAAAGAAACACAAAGAAACCCGAGACTTAGACTCTAAACGGACTGAGAATGACGCACGACAATTGAAAGACATGCATGAGATGCAAATGCTCCAAAACTAAAAAGGATCATGCAAGGAACACTCCAAATGCTCCAAAACCCAAATGCTCCAAAACTCCAAAGTCTCAAACAAACCCACATCCAACACTCCAAATGCTCCAAAACCAAAAAGGATCATGCAAGGAACAAATAAAATGCATAAACCACAAGAAAAATGAGAATTAAAAGCATGGATTACAAATCCCAGTCAAATGCGCATTTGATCAAATATGGTTACAAGCCTTTAATGCCCATACCGACCAAAGCCAAGTTATACCCATAATAAATACAACATATAGAGCTCATATATCAAGTCCAAAACCAACTAAATGCATGCAAATTATCAAAACCAACAAAATGGGCATATGATGTAACTATTCATTCATATGCTCAAATTCATATATGCAATCAAATCCATGATAAAATTGTAACACCCCGATCATTCGGCAGTGCAGGTATGAATTATGTGATAATATTTGCGCCTTTTAAATTTATTTTAATTATGTATTTCATTTATTTATTTGAAATTCTTTATTATTATTGAATTATTTGGATGTAATGAAAATTAAAAATGGAATGAATAATTGAAGATACGTACGCATGATCGGTGTTTTTGCTTGCCGAAACTATAACGTATTGAATTTGGAATTTCATGAAATTTGAATGCATGATAGATTTATGTGTTGTGAACGTGTGTATGTGTTCGAATTTTATTTTGGAACTCGTTTGGAGCCCGAAACCAACCCAGAAAATTGTCGCGCGCCTAAATCGACCCTTCTCACTAATATGGCCATAAAATACTCATTTCTTAACCAAATTAATCAAACTTTGGGCCCACATGAACCTTATTAACCCCTCTATCAGAAAAATCAATTCTTATTTCATTTTCCACACTCCCATACCAGCAAAGACAGCAGCAACCGAGACACACCCCCAAGAGAAAGGAAAATTACTATTCATCATCTTCTACAAATCCACACCACCTCCATCTCTTTCCTTCTTCCTATAGATTATTTAATGGCATCATTTCCTCTTTCTTTTAAGCTATGGTTTGTTGATTATGATCAAAGTTTGCATGAGTTGTAAAAAAATGAGGGTTTGAGCCTATTTGTTGATCATGCTTGATTCATTGGTTTCCTTTGAGTTTGATGCATGGAAAATGGTCACATAAGCTTCCTTATTACTTCTATGGAGTAATTATATGTGGTAGTTGAAGATTAAATGATATGCCATTAATGAGGGTTTGAAAGAAAAATGAAGGAAAATTGGGTTTTATGCACTTTGTTTTCATGAGTTTGATATAGATTAAGGGACGGTTTTGTGTTGTTTTTATTGCCTAAACTTGTGTTGATTTGTTGCCTAAGTGTTGAATTTGGTTTTGGAGAGTTGTTTCCCTGTTTTCCTCTATTTTTGTTGCTGATACGTGAAGGTCGCAGCCGCGACCGAATTTAGTGCAATTTCGGTAGCCGCCGCGACCCTTTGTAATTTTTGAATTTTAACTGGTAGCGGCAGTGACCAAAATTAGTGCAATTTTGGTAGCGGCCGCGACCTCATTTTGGGAAACTCTCGACTTTCGAAAAATTGGCCAAAAATTAGGAATTTTATTGAGGTAGCGACCGCGACACAATTTTGGTTCAATTCGCGACCCTCACAGAACATGCATGGAAAATCAATTTTTCAACGTAATTTTCATGGTTTCTTTGGCTCGTTTGTGGCTCATTTAATTCAACATGTCATAATATGTGATAACTTGTATGCTATGGATTATCATGAGTTTTGATTGAATAATTACCGAGTTATGTACGAATGTGCTCTAAATGCTCCATAATGTGCACGAATGGATTGTTATTGATTTTGTGAACTTTAAGTGATCTATTTTCTCATCTTTTATAATTCCTACTACTTGTATACATGTTTATGAGTATGTCTTGATATTTTATGTGAAATCTATGAATTTATTTGACTTGGAAATTGAAGGATATGAACTCAAATTGTTACGAGTGTTCAAGGAAAGAATGAAATGAATGTATATGTGACTCCATGACATCTGTTGGCCTCTTATGCATTATGCATCATGTTTATAGTATTTCCGTGCATAATAATTGGTCATTTTGAGTCTCACGTCACTTTTCTTGTATAGATTCGGGTCCAGTCGGAGACAAGGCCGCTACTTGAGGCTTTTGCTCTTCTTTTTTGCCATTTAAGGTGGGTTTCTCTACTATTAGATACAAATGACCCTATATACACCTAACGTGCAATGTTTTAAGCCAAAATTATTATATATATAGAGTCATTTTCAAAGAGCCAATGATTTGAACGTAAAGCCTTTTCTTTATATTATCCTACCAAAAGTTTTGGTGAGACACGAAAGAAAGAAATAGGGCCCAAGAAATTGTGGGTGAGTGGCTATCCGGGTAGGCATTGGGCCGACGGTGAT
>JBBMKE010360761.1:0-13113 GCA_037834125.1 Lippia alba | reverse complement strand
CAGTCCATCCTCCGCGGCGCCGACAAACGAATCCGCGGCCTCCTCTGCCTGGCAGCCTGCGAGCTCTTCGGAGGAGATGAATACACTGCTGTCCCGATTGCTTGCGCTGTAGAGATGATTCACAGCATTAATGCCGACTCTCACTGTGCTTTCAGAGAGGCAACCGAGATCCTAGCTAGGGGTTCGCTGATGTCCCTGGCTTTTGAGCATGGGGCGGCGAATACCAGAAACGTTGACCCGCAAAGAGTGGTTCGGGCTATTGCTGAGATGGCGGCCGATGTTGGATCGAAAGGGATCGTTGCCGGGGAGCTGGCGGACTTAGGCAGTGAGGGAAAGGGAGAAGTTGGTGTTGGTGAACTGGAGTATATTCATGTGAACAAGACGGCGAGGGTGTTTGAGGCTGCGGTTGTGTGTGGAGCTATCATGGGTGGCGGTGATGGGGCTGAGGTTGAGAGGTTGAGGATGTATGGGAGATATATAGGGCTTCTTTCTGAGGTGGTGGATGACATTGTCGAAGCAACGAAGTCATCTCAGCAGAAGAAGATGGTGGTGGTTGGGAAGGGATTGGTCAGCAATACGGCGACGTATCCAGGGCTGATGGGGCTGGAGAAGGCGAAGGTGTTCGCGGCGGAACTGGCGGCGAAAGCCATGGAAGAGCTCAGCCACTTTGATGCTTTCAAGGCTGCGCCTTTGTATCATTTTGTTCATTTCGTAGCTTCTGGTCAGGATTGATTTTGTTCATTTTGTTCATTTCGTAGCTTCTGGTCAGGATTGATTTTGTTCATTTTGTTCATTTCGTAGCTTTTGTTCATTTTGTTCATTATGATTTGATGTATCATAATTCCTATAATTTGGCTAAATAAATTAAGTGTGTTTACGAAAAGAACCATTTGTCACGCTTGCTGACAGGTGAGCAAGAATAATGCTTGTTGGAAGATTTGATGATTTAGAGCTGAGTTTACTTTATAATAATACCTATATTTGGTAAAATAAAGACCTAAAATCTATGTTTTACTTTAATAAAAAAAAACTGTCATTTTCTTGGAGCCCGAGATAAGAATAGAAAAAACTTGACTATATAATCTTGGTTGAAAGAAGTCGCTAAATAACAATTTTTTTCTAGAAGCGTACCCTTTTTTTCTCTCAGATTTATATTGTAATGCCCCCGTTTTTTCTCATATTTTTTTTCCTCTCATATTTACATTTTAGGTTCTTTGCTGAAAATTTTTTCACTTTCTTTTTCGTATAATTTTTGCACTAAGTTTAGATATTTTGTTCTCCCTCCAATTTACAAAAATATATTTGCTTCTCATCTTGGTCACTTGCTCTCCGCCAAAATCTAAAAGATATATTTGTGTGATGTGGATACTGATTTTTTTTTATTCTTATAAATATATAATTATATTGTTTTTCAAATCATTTGAGAAGCTTGATATGTATATACCCTTGCAGATTTGTTCTGATAAATATCATATAATATTTAAGTATAAATAGCCGTTATTTTAGTGAAAGAAGATAAGGACAAACATGAAAAGATAATGATTATAAAATAAAAAAGTAAAAATATAAAAATTTAAGACTATTTAGACGAAAGTTTATCAATTAAAATAAATGAGAATTCTTAGTATATTTCCAAAATTTTTATATTTTCTAACCCATTCTTGGTGATTTACTTACTCTCAAAATAAACTCTCCATTAGTGTCTAATGAGATAGAGTTGTGGACTTTAGCAGCTCAGGGACATGACAAGAACGACATTCTAGGGTTGAAATACAAGTAAAAGACACTGAGCACTCTATATATATTTGTCAAGATTTGAATTTCTAATTTGATTAGTCAAATGTATTAACTACGTGCATGTCTTTCAAATGTCGTAATAATTGCGAAGTTGAAATGGTGCATATTGTGCATGTATCTTGATAGGCGTCTTAACCCACAAATTTGTAATCATGTTAAGATTTCAAACTCATCTTAACCTATACATCTGTAATCATGTTAAGATTTCAAATAAGTGAAAACTATTCTCTAAATATCGTTTATCTTGAGATCTTTCTTTTTCATTTTCTCTAAAAATCCCAAACAGTAATCACGACATCCATTAGATCGAGTGGTATGTGAGAACTGAGAGTTTACTCAGACCGAGCTAATATGACGAGTGAGATGCAACAAGGGTTTGAGCAACAAATGTACCAAATTGCTAAATTGTTAATGTTAAAAGATACGTTTAATTTAGGAGATTGTTTGATTACCTAAATTAGTGTAGAAACAATCCTTGATTTGTAGGGATTAGTTGCTATTTATCTTGGAGGTCTCTCCATTCTCTGTAACACAATCTTTCACGATGAATACCACAAGAATTCTTCGACCTTTCATCTTCTCCTATCTTTTATCATGACATCAGAGCGGTGTCGACATCTTGGGACTCAGTTTTAAATCATCATCGTCTTGAATCTGCACAAACAAACCAAACATGTCAGAAATCATTGACACCAAAAACAACCAAGAATTCAACCCTAACCCCACTCTACAGATCCTAAATCTGTTGCACAACACCTCAAACATGTCCAATTCCGACAACCTGTCAATTGTATTAAAGCTCAGCAATGATAACTACCCAGTATGGACAAGACTAATGTGAATGGCAATTGGAGGAAGAGGGTATCGTTCCCATCTAACCGGAACCCCACCCGCTCCAGAAAGTACGGATCCACAATACAATCAATGGGAACACAGAGACCAATTAGTGTTCACATGGATCGTCTAGAACATCAAAATTAGCCTAATTAACAATGTCTTGCAGCACCCAACGACGAAATATCTATGGGATGGCCTCGCGACCACATACGGTATAGGCTCAGACCCTCTCCAACTCTTCGATCTCCACCGTAGGGAGAACACCTAGAAACAGGGGCACGAAACGTTTGAAGAATCTTGGAACAACCTCCAAGGAATCTGGATGGCGATCAACCACTGACAACCCAACCCCATGAAGTGTGCGGAAGATATCACTTCATTCAACAAAATAATCCAAGAACAAAGACTCTACCAGTTTCTCACTGGAATCGATGAGAAGTATGACCACACCCGTAGAGATCTGTTGAAACTTGAACAACTTCCCTCAGTTGAATCGGCCTACGCTACTATCCGGAGGGAGGCTGCTTGAATCCAAATCCTAAATACGATAGCCAGTGGCGGAGGCGATGGGTTAGCACCGGTAATTGGAGCTAGGTTGGTGGCGAGGAGAGAGAAAAGCCGTCGGACCAAACTCTATGTCGGTACCCGTTCAGACAGCGGCGGTGGCCAACAATCATCACTACAGGAAGATAAGTCTGAACTTGAGTGCTCTCACTGTGGGAAATCCCGATACAACAAAGAAGGGTACTTTAAGCTTATTATCGGGTACCCAGAATGGTGGGAGGGAAGTCGGAAACCTAAGCTAACCGGCACGGCGGTGATAGGTGGAGGAAGTCGCTGTGCTAATATGGCCATTAGAGAAGCTCAGATGTCGGTGACAGCTAAGAGATTCCCGTCGCGGATGTCATAGACCGGCCGCAACAAAAATTGGCACGAAGAAAGAAATCAATAAAGGTAAAGGGTTTAGGGGTAATGACCCAAACCCCATTTGAATAACTCATACTTCCCTCACCAACTACATCACTCTCACACACTACATCTCATTCTCTCCATTCCATCTCAAGAACAAGAGAGCCATTTGCATCTCTGTCTCCATCTCTTCATCTTCATTCATCATTCAAGCATCATTGAGGTTGGAAAAAGAAGGGGAATTTAGCATCAAGCATCAAGATCATCATCTCTATCATCATCACCATCTCATTCTTTCATCTCTATATCATCCAAGGTGAGAACTTAAATTTCTTGCAAAATGAATAGTTAGGGTTTATGGAATTTGGATTTTTATTCTTGAATTGTTGTATGATTTGGTGATTATATATGATGCTATGATGAATTTATTACATGAGATGGTTAGTTGTTCGGGCATTAATGTGGTTATGCATATATGAGTTGTTGGATTGAATTGATGACTTGGGTTTTGTGTTTTTAGTGGTTTGAGCTTATTTATTTGGTGTTAATTGATGCATATATATGGTATGCATTATGGTGTGGAGTTGAGATATGTTGATTTGGAGTGGTTTTGGGTGTTATGTATAGCATTTCATGAACTTGCGTAGAGGACCCCTATTTTATACAGAGGGTCCCTGTCGGGACCATTTTGAACTAAATTCTTTCCAGGCCGGGATCCCTCGTTACAAAAATGGGGAAATTCTTCCTGTAGCTTGTCCTAGCCTGACTTGTTTTTAGTCTCGGACAGGACGGCTATGTAGTTTTGTTACTGGACCTCTGTCCTGACCGGGACTCAAACATGCCTTAAAACCTTCACGGTCGGGATAGCAGTCTAGTTAGGTCTCGGGGCTAGGTGTCCCGGCTGGGACAGTTTTCAATCCCCACCGGGATGGTCTTTTAATTTTGAAACTGGAGCGTTATCCCAGCCGTGACACTTTTTATACTAAAATCAGTCCTGGCCGGGACTAAAAACGGGAGCATTACTTTTTCATTTTGGTCCCCCTTTGATCCATTGCATGTTTACGTGGTCCTTTGGATTTGATTGCTCACATTATCATTTTAAATAATTATTGGCATCATATCCGTACATAAATTCATATCGTACACATGTCGAGTGTCGAATATTTGGTTCATAAGTCTAAATATTTTTGTGCACTTGTGTCTTTTGCACAAAGGTCGATCCTGAGGGCGAGGACCAGGGTTCGTAGGCTTCTCTTTCTTTCTTTTTTGTCAAGGTGAGGTTTATTTTAATAATTGGCCCGTAATACCTCGTGTGAATCGTTTCAAGACAAAATGTACAAGTTATACTTATTATTTTCGAAAAGGTGTTTTCAAGTAAATGTTTTCAAATGTCTCAATTAATGTTTTGGTGGGATTATGCCCTTGATATTGGGCCCGGGAAAATATACGAATGGAGACTAGTACGACATTGGGCCGTTGGATAAGCTATTGTACATAGTACCTTTTGAGAATATCCTCCCGCGACTAGGATCCCGGGAGACGGGATATTCTTGAGCTGGTGGTTAACCCATCAAAGGAGCGGATAGGAGTCATGATCCCCCATCTCGATAATATGTCTCCTGAGGTGGCTTTAAGCCTTGTAAACCCTTCCTCCGCAACAGAGAAAGAGGGATGGAAAATTATGTTTAAGAATCGATTCATGTTATGATTATGATCAAGATTATGGATGCATGAACATTTTAATGTTTTAAGCACACACCTTTGGATTGGTTGGAGAATTGCCCACTCACTAGGCCACATCAAGTTATGACTTGTCAAGTAATTAATTTGATATTCGTAATTCCGAGCGAGATCTCTTCTAAACTATCCACCACTTGGATTATTTCTTAAAAACTTACTCAGAGTTATGAATTACATGTGTGTGTGATATATATATTTATGCCCCTCACTCAGTCTTTGGTGTGACGCCCGAGTGTGGGTCATCCACATCCCCTGCACCTAGACCCAAACTCACATATGAAATGAAAGTCCATACATAAGCCCAAGTCTAGGCGAACGGAGACCTAAATGCACACATTAGGCTAAGCGGGGCTAAGACCTATATAGAGCCCGCAAAACAAGCAATACAAATAGCGGAAGCAACAACAAAATCCATACAATCATATAATTAACATGCATTGGCTATAAGCCCAAATATCTATAAGGGATCATAACATGCAAATTATACATACTTTGAATTCATAATATATGCCAAAAGTATAAAAGCATCCAAAAGTAATACAAAATGAATGCAACTCGACCTAAACTCAGAAGTACAATAAGACACGACGACTTCCGTCTTGCTCGAGAACCTACAACTAAAGAGTGAAGGGAAAAGGGGTCAGTCTAACGGCTCGACTGAGTGAGGGGGCTAAACGCACACCCACCCATAAATACGTATAGAGCAAAACAAGTATTCAAATGGGCCAATCATGAACAGAGTTAGGGTTTTGCATACTAAACCATTTTCAAAAGAATACATAATCCATAAGAGATCCCAACTCGTTTCATAACCACCATAACAAAAGAAGATACAAAATCCCGGCGAGAACAGGCATCCCCAACTTCATATATTCAAAGCATAAAAGCATAAATTCATAATTCAAACCATCCTCAACTTCTTGGTGATCGGGTGTCAAACCCTTTTCACCTATATAGATTCATATACATACAGGGTAGCTAACCCACGATATGCCTTCCTCGGTTATTTACCGAGGGCTCAAGATATTACGTTTTACAACTGCACGTTATATTTCAAATGAAAAGTGTACATGGGTCATAATCGGCGACCTCGATGGTCGTCCCGGGTCTCCCTTATCCATAATCCTAGGGCCCAAAATCATAAAATCATACCAACTCCTATCTTTCAGGGCATACTTGCTAGATTCAAAAGAAAACGTACAATGGATTCAAAACTAAGCTCATATACGCCCATATTTATACCATCTTCATAAAATCCGAAGGTGTTCACAAAATCATAATCATATCATAAACATCCATATTTATACATATAACCATAGTACCACATGCGGGACTCGAAATCAATTTACATAAAGGCCATAGGTTTCAACTATATAAATCCTAACCCTCACCTTGTAGCAAAAGAGAGAAAACGGAACGGAAAGAGCGTGGCCACCTAAACCTCAGGCTCCTTAACTTCCAGAAGGGGTTCTGAGATAAAGAAACACAACACCAAAGATTTTGACTCAATCATGAACCAATTAGACACTCGACAATGTTCATGAATGCAATAGATGCATATAAAGTGCATAAACATATCATATAAGACATAATGAATTATATCTCCAATAATCGGATTCAAAATTATACTAAATTCTAATACATTCAAGGGGACACAAACATAAACATGTTAGACAGTTTAGGAGTCATATTAGGGGTGGGAAATATGCATACAAGCCATGAGAAGCGAAGAAACGACGAAAGAAAATGGCCGGAGCCTCTGGACCATATCCACGACCGTGGATATTTACTACACTAATTCCCATAGTTTTTGATGTGAGGCATAGCACCCTACTGTGCATGCCAATTCCAACGGCTCCAGCGGCCAAAAACTCCAATTTTGCACTAAATCCGGCCAAAACCAACTCAAGACAAGTTCAAGTAATCCAAAACAAATACAAACTCATTCATAAACTTGAAAACTCATGCATAAACATATTAGGCATCAATTAGCATCGACAAAACACGAATTCGTGCATAAATTTCCAACGAATCAATCAAATGCGCACATTAGAGCTCAACCTGCAAGGTTTGCATTCAAGGTGGCAAAATGAATTCAAAAACCAACTTATGAGCACCAATACACTCAAAACTAATCCTCAACACATATTAGCACTCAAATAAAATAATTGGGGTGAAGGGGTCCAAGTGATCAAGCCATTTCTCCAAATAACAACCATCAATCAAGCCTCAAAACACCTATTGTGCACATATATTCACCAAATGAAGCAAAAAAAAAAAAAAAACAAGCATACATGCCTATATCCACAAACCGATAAATGATATAATTTCCAATACCTTTCCCAATCAACCACCAAGCAAGGAAGCCCTAAATAACCATGGTAAAAGTATCAAATACTTCTATAAATACACTTAAAGCTATCAAGGATTAAAGAGATGTATCAAGTCACCAAAATCCCAAAACCCTCACTATTACACCCCTTAAGCATATACCTACTTCCCAACATATTATCCAAGAAATATACACATAAAGAAGGTCACCAAGATAAGGGAAATCCAAATATATGCTCACCTTGAAAAGAAAGTGGGAAAAGAAGGGTCTTGAGCTTGTGGGTTTGATCAACAATGGAGGTTGGAGCTTAGGGCTTTCTTTTTTCTCTTATCTTGGCTTGTTGCTGTGTTTGAGAGTGAATGGGAGGGAGTGAAAGTCTGCAAATTGTGTATAAGGAAAGGAAAAAGTCTACGAAAGCATGGGGCATGGGTCCCACTAGATGTATTAGGTACGTATTGTGTACACGGGTCGATATTTATGTCAAAACGAGGTCGAAAAATTATGGGGTTAGTCTCATTGAATCCAATTCATCAAATTGAATTCAATCGAGGTGTCAGAACTCAAATTTGAGTTCCCGAGCTCAAGAAATGAACTAAGGACTCAAAAGGCCATAATTACCAAATTGAGTCCAACTAAATTACACTAAGACCCAAAACAAGGTTAAAACATTCAAATAATTCCAAGAATTATATAAGTCACGTTAAGCATGCTCGAGAATTTAAATACACAAAATACGAATTACGCGATTAACAAATAATTCAAATAACACGTAAGTTCAAACTGTTCAAGTAGTTCAAATAAGAAATGAAAATAGGAATGTGATGTATCAATTAAATATGAAAATAAATACAAAACGTTAAGTAAACTCATATGTGGTACGAACCTGTACGTGGGAAAAGATGGGGTGTCACAATCTCGCCCCTTAAAAATGACTTGTCCTCGAGTCCGGCTCGGGGCTTCAAACAACTCCGGATACAAAATCCTCATCTTCTCCTCGATTTCTCAAGTCGACTATTCAGACTTCTGATCCCTCCAAAGAACTCTTACTAAGGGGATTCGCTTATTTCTCAACTCTTGAACCTTCCGATCTTGAATCACAACTGGGTGCTTAACGGTCTTCAAATCCGGTTCTAACTGCACCTCTTCGATGGAAAGAATGGTTACCTCATCGGGATTGTACTTGCTAAGTTGTGAGACATAAAACACATTGTGTATCCTGGTTAAACTCGGCGGCAAATCCAGTCTATACACCATCTCTCCAATTCTTTCCAAGATCTCAAAGGGGCTAAGAAATCACAGATTAAGCTTTTCGCCTTTTCCAATTCGAGAGAAGCCCCTCCTTGGAGATGCTTTGAGAAAAACCTTATCTCTGACTTCAAACTCTAACGACCTCCTTCTCTTACCGGCGTAGCTCTTCTGACGAGCTTGAGCGGCATTCATCCACTGCCGGATTTTCTGAACCTTCTCAATCGTGTCGGCAATGATTTTCTTAGGCTTAGCTCTCTGCAATTGACCTTTCTCAGTCCATCTCCAATCCTCTATATCTCAAAACAATGGAGAGCGACACTTTCTTCCATAAAGAGCCTCGTATGGAGCCATTTTAATCAAGGCCTGGTGATTGTTATTGTACGCGAACTCAACTAGAGGTAGGTGTTCATCCCATTTATTCCCAAAATCCAATGCACATGCCCTAAGTAAATCTTTCAAATACTGAATCAACCTCTCGGATTGCCCGTCCGTTTGAGGATGTGAAGCGGTGCTAAACTTGAGCTTCATCTTCAACTACTTCTGAAGATTCTGCCAGAAAATTGATGTGAACCACGGATCCCTGTCCAAAATAATGCTAGTCGGAACTCCATCCAACCTTACAATCTCCCGACAATACAACTCGCTAGTTCAGGAACTTTGTTGGACATCTTTACTTTGAGAAAATGGGCTGACTTTGTAAATTTATTGACCCATATACCATCATATCCTCCTTTAACTCTTGGCAAGCCGGATACGAAGTCCATCGTCACTTGCTCCCACTTCCACTCGGGAATAGGAAATGGATGGAGGGTTCCTCCTAATTTTTGAAGCTCAACTTTAACTCTTTGGCACGTTAGACATCGCTTCATGAATTTTACGGCGTCCCTTTTCATGCCACTCCACCAAAACTTCTCTATTAAATGCCGATACATTTTGGTACCTCCCAAATGCATAGAGTACCCTGAGTGATGTGCCTCCTCAAGTACAATCCTTTTGAGCTCTTTCGGGACACATACTCTCTCTAAATCTCAATAATCACGTATCATCTAACTTGAACCTCGATTTCGGATCACCTCTCGCACGAACAAATAATTTTTGAATTTTTGGATCTGTAGATTGAGCTTCCAACAACCGCCGGTTTCAAATCTGGTACAACGGTGAGATTAGCCAACCAAGTCCCCATCCATAATAAATCCAAACCCGAACTAGAAATCCCAACTTCCAAATTACTCACACTCGCCTTGCTGCTCAAGGCATCAGCTACCACATTAGCTTTATGGGGGTGGTACTGAATTTTACAATCATAATCCTCTAGTAACTCCACTAAATGCCTCTGTCTCACGTTCAAGTCTTTCTGAGAAAAGCGATACTTGAGGCTCTGATGATCGGTAAAGACTTCAAAAGTTACGCCGTAGAGATAATGTGGCCACTTCACCAATGCAAACACAACGGCAGTGAACTCTAAGTCGTGGGTAGGGTAATTCTTCTCATGCTCCTTCAACTTTCTCGATGCATAAGCTACCACTCTACCATTTTGCATCAAAAGCACCCGAGTCCTTCTTTTGAAGCATCTGTGTAAACTGCATAACCCTCAGTACCCTCGGATAGGGTGAGAACCGGTGCTGAAGTCAATCTCACCTTCAAAGTCTGGAAGCTAGCTTTACACTTGTCATCCTACTCAAACAGTACATCTTTCTTAGCTAACTGAGTCAATGAGTAGCAATCTTAGAAAAGTCCTTAACAAACCTGTGATAATACCCCGCTAATCCAAGAAAACTTTCAATCTCTGATGTATTCCTCGGCCTCTCCCAATGAAGCAAGGTTTTAATCTTGGATGGATCAACTTCGATTTCATTGCCTGAAATGATACGGCCTAGAAATACGACTGTCGATCCAGAACTTACATTTGCTCAATTTAGCATACAACTTGTGCTCTCTTAGAGTTTTCAAGACGATTATCAAATTCTATGCATGCTCTTCAGCGGACCTCGAATACCCCAAGATGTCGTCTATGAAAATTACCACGAATTTGTTAAGATACGGCCTGAACACTCGGAGCATCATGTCCATAAATATAGCTGGGACATTCGTTAACCCAAAAGGCATCACAACGAACTCGAAATGCCCATACCGAATATTAAACTCGATCTTTGGTATATCCTCCTCCCTGATACGCAACTGATAGTAACCATGCCCCAAATCTAAATTGGAGTAAACCCGAGAACCTTGTAAGAGATCAAATAACTCCTCGATGTAAGGTGACGAGTATTTATTCTTCACAGTCATCCGATTCAACTAGCTGTAATTAATGTAGATACGCAACGTTCCGTCTTTCTTCTTCACAAATAGAATGGGAGCACCCCACGAAGAAATGCTCGGGTGAATATACCTGCAAGCTAGAAGTTCATCAAGATGCGACTTCTACTCCTTTAATTCAGCAGGACCCATCCTATCGGGAGTCTTCGTAAATATCTCTGCTCCAGGATAGAGATCTATTACGAACTCGATGTCCCTATCAGGCAGTAAGGAACCTAAATTCTCAGGGAAAACATCCGAGTACTCCTTCACAACCTCCGCCTCCTCAAGTTTGGTCTGATCCTTAGGTTTGTTTAAAAGATAGGCCACAAAACCTGTTGCACCGTCCTGGACCAGTTTACTCACCTCAACAAAGGAAATAAAGTGGCTCGACTTTAACCTTTCACCCGTAAATACCACAGAGCCTAACAATACCTTCTTCTCTCGACAATCTATTACTGGCCGGTGCTCAAACAACTAATCCATTCCGAGGATTACCCCATACCTCTGCATCGGCCAGTCAACTAACTCGGCCAGAAAGACACGGCCCTCAAAGCTCACCAGACACTGCTGATACATTCGACAGGTAATTAAACTTCCCCCAAGAGGAGAACTCACCATAGAGTCATGCACAGTTAAGGATACAGGCAAAGACAAAGAGTAGGCAAGATCTCGAGAAATAAAAGAATGAGTTGCCCTGGGGATCAAAACGTGCATGTAATGTAGTGCCATCGACATCGACAATCTCCTCTTCCTTGCCCCCGAGTGCATAAGCCCTAGCCTGAATCTCGGGCCTTTGATTTTCTGTGGTTTGTCCTTGCCTTCGATTCTTTGGGCAATTGCTAACCACATGATCCGTTGCTCCACACCCATAGCACTTTTTGTGCAACTTGAAATAATTCTCGATCGTATGATTCTCTTTGCAATAATGGCATTGAACTTGAGGTGGAGCCAGTAGTGACAAAGGTGGAGCTTGCCTCGCGGGTCGGGGTTGCTTGGGTTGAGATTTAGCCGGTGGTAGAGCTTGTTACACCGGCCTCTTCCCGACCTTGCCCGGAATAAGGAACCTTCCTTCTAGCCACAACTCTATCCTCGACCTTGAGGGCTTTTTCGGTGGCGAGTGCCCGAGTGTCCGTCGACCCCTCAAGAGTGTCTTGCATGTCATCCCTCAAGCCTCGGATAAATTGAAGAGTTTTATGACGATCATCATTGGCTATATTGGGAGCGTATTATGATAAACGCTCATATTCGTTGATATACTCTGTTACCGTTCTTGAACCTTATTTAAGGTTCATAAATTCTTGAAGTTTTCGATCTCTTGCGGTAATTGGAATATACTTATTCCGAAATTCTCTTGAAAAAGTCTCCCAATTAACTTCTTCCCCGGCGGCATCTAAACGTGTCCGTGTGCTAGTCCACCAATAGTATGTCTGCCCTTGCACGATTGTGAGGGTGCATCTCGCTTTCTCTACTTAATGGCCAGGTATAAGCTCCCATATCCGTTCAATTTGAATAAGCCATTCTTCTTCCTGTATCTCGTTTCCACCCGTGAAAATCGGTGGATTCTGATTTTTAAATTCTCGGAGTATGGAGGTGAGAGGGCCTCCTCCGTTATGTCTGTCGCGGGTTGGGCATTGTTGCGTTCTTGTGCCCTCTGATCCAAATATGTTGCCAATCTCTCCATGAAATCCCCCGGATCACGTTGTGAAGGTGGTGGTGGTGGTGGTGGAAGATCATCCTCGTGTCAAGGAGAGCGATCCCGATGATGTCGGTGCTTGGGAGATCTATCCCTACGGTGGTCACGTCGTGGAGGCATAATATCCTACAAAATCAAATAATTCCAATACATATGCGTGCCGGTTAGAACATGTTCATGTGCCTAATACAGTGAAATAAGGGTAAATAATTCATGTAAATGCACATAACCACATTGTCCTAAGCCGAACGACCTAGAC
>JBBMKE010360541.1:0-13116 GCA_037834125.1 Lippia alba | reverse complement strand
AATCATTTTTAATAAAATTAAAATAACCTTTTTCTATGCCTATAAAGTATAAACAATGCAAATTACCAGTCATAATAAATAAGGGACTAATATTTAGAAACAAAACCTTAGTTTTCTCCATCTATTCTACTCGGAGTCTGAATTGAGCGATGAGAGAGAGTGTTTTTGTTGTGTGGTGCATAAAAAATTTAAAGTGAATTACATATTAAATGACAAGTATAATATACTTGTCAATTTTAATTAATTGAATTCGGCTGAAAATTTGGACTATAATTTACCGTTTAGATAGTCACAAAGGTCTCTCTACTGACTTAGATGATCATATAATACCAAATCTAATTAATTTGTAAATTCTTTTTTTTTTCTCGCTCCCATTCAATTTCTCCATTTTCTCTTCTTTACTACTAATTGTGACGAGGGGCAATCCGAACAAACCACGTGTCGCATACGTGGGCCCCTGAAGGCCCGCCATGTGGACTTCAGAGTCAAAGCAAGTTGGTCAACGTAGCGCCCTCATCCTCATTAAGCGAATAGGCCGACCTCCAATGCCTATAGGTCGACCCCCGTTCGACGGTACTTGGGCCCATCGGGCCGGACGATCGAACACGGATATGGGATCGACACATGGCCGACTACGGCTGAGGGATCGAACTATGTTCGACCGCGGACATGGGACCCTCAGCGCACGCCCAATATTAAATGCTCCTGACATCCCGTACTAAGCAGTTATGTAGCATTAAATGCGTCTGACACCAGTACAAGAATGTATTTCTCACTCCTTCAGGTATAAATACCCCCTCATTTATGTCATTTACTATGCACATTAACTGCACTTAAGTCTGCTTGCTCGACGTATTTAATATTCGTATACTGACTTAAGAAGGAGTGCCGACATAGGGAAAAATCCCTCCTGTCCCTATTCAGTCTTTAGTTCACGTTTGCTTCCATCTTCCAGGTCAACACTTGTTCGAGCATCCCCAAAATACAAATTCTGAGTGATCTAATCAGCTCCGCATAGACCAAGTCAACAAACCGGAACTCGACAAGATCATTTTGGCGCCGACTATGGGAAACTTGAACATAAGCCAAGTCTAAAATAATGGAACTACGCAAGCGAACGATAACCGGAGACGGGCAGGAAACATCCCGTCAACTAAACACCTCGAGCGTTCCGGCTACACTACCTCGAGCTGCTAAAGAGTCAAGTACCATTCCTCCACCCATCGTTTGCAACGCCTCCAAGCTGGACGACTACTTGAAAAAATGTTGGGCCGTGGCGGTGGCGGCAGCAACTGAAAAGAGAACTCCGATCTTCCGGAGACACCAAGGTCTAGCCCGGCGATCCCATTGCCCGGGCAATATCCGCAACCATATGGGTTGTCGTCCACATACTACGGCTATCCCCCGCCTCAGTATTGGGGATACGCCCCACCTCCGCTGGCGTACTACCACCCTGATTATTACGAACCACCCTCACCCCCCGGGCCTGGCAGGGGCAGGTCGGGGACAACCAGACGAAGTGGTAAACCAGAACCAAGAGGCCGACTCGGGCACGCCCTGAAAAATGCCCGATTGGCGATGACAAAAACTTGCAAGAACAGGAGCCGCAACAGAAGAGAGTGGCAAGTGAAGGAGCGACCCGAATGGAATTGGTCGTCTCACAGTCGAAACAGAGGAAACAACCCTATGTCTTCGACCGGTTAGGGGGAAGGGTTGATCCCGATCCCCCTCGAAGGGCAAACCATGGGTTCCAAGTCGGTCCAGAAGACCTCAGGAACCAGATCCCGAAGAGGGATTGCCCAGATCCGCAAAGAAACCGGGCAGCAGATCGAAGGCCGTTTAATAACGTGCCAAGAATCATCGAGGTCACCGACGAGGAGGAATCACACGTAAATGCCAACCCTCCTAGGCGCGATCGAGAAGATCGATCACGCCGCGAGATCCCCCCTTGAGGCCCTGAGGGCTTTCGGGCAAGCCCAGGGCAGAACCATCGTTACCGCAGTGCTCGGGAAGCATGATCACCGTTCTCGGACGAAATTCTCCAGGTCATGGCAGAGGATAAAATGCCTTTAAACTTGCCCCAGTATGCCTGGACGACCGACCCGGAGAGACACATTGATCGATTCAAAATTGAGATCAGCATGTTCAATCACTCCCCCCATGTCCGCGCTAAAATCTTTGCCACCACTTTGATCGGGGCAGCCCAGGACTGGTTCTCAAGGCTGCCCCCAAGAAACATTGGGAAATACGACGATGTAACGCCCGGTGCGTTACGCCACATCCCCCACACCAAGACCCAGACCCGGTCATGAAATAAAAGTCCAAGCCCGAATCCGAATCAAGGCGAACGGGTACACAATACACACTCGCTAGGATAGGCGGGACTAACCCTTGGACCAATTAACCCCATGCATCAGAGTATAACAAAAGGCGAAAGCATAAATGTACATATCATAAAAACAAATCAAGCCACGAGCTCTACAATAATGCAATACATATATCATGGCCTTCACAGCCTCAAAACAATAAGTAAAACGCGCCACAGACGTCCAAGAGTAAAATACAGAAATTAAATATGAGTGTGTGTAAAAGTAAACTAGACACAAAAGCACGACTTGAAATCCCCCCTAGCACTCTCCACGAGAAACCTGCACAACACAATTGAAACCAAATTCGGGTTCAGTCTATAGGAGATTGGTGGGTATAAAAACAGGGCATAAATATATAATACGACAGAATTAAATTCACATTCATGCAAGTTATAATCCCAAAAGAGGTTTTACAATAATTTCCCAAGTGGGCAAGAAACAAGATCAACTAATGGGATTATAACGTTCCATTTCAATTCATAAGTGATCATTAGGTCATAAGTGAGCCCGGTGTAAGGTTTCAATCTCCTTCATCCACCTCGTGTATTCATAAATCATAATCATAAGTCATAAATAATTTTTCTTAATTTATTAATGATCATGCATTCATTCTTTCGTGCTCATTCATAAATCATAAATATTCGTTTGGGCAATCTGTGTACCGGCCTTCCCGCACGGTTTTCTTCTTCTCCGGGTGATGGTTGGGTGATCGGCCTGAACCATCCAATCATAGTCCAAATGGGGAACATGAATCCCCCAGTGGCACTTAGCTTCCATTCCCCGCCAAACGTCCTGGCGGAGTCCGGTATCACCGCAATTTGGTTGGGACTAGTATACAAGGATCACCATCGGCCCTATGCCTCCCCGGATCACCAAGTACACTAAGCCCCTGGGCCCTATAAATCATAACGTGCATTCATTTAATTCGCCAAAACATAAGGTAGGAGTTCATAAATAAAAAGGGCTCAACATTTGCAATCATTTACTCGATTAAAAGACTCGATATATTATATAATACTTTGGCTCAAAACTTTACACATTGAGATTATATATCGGGTCGTCATAACTAATAGTATAGAAACCCACCTTTGAAGTCAAAACAAGGAACCACAAAGCGGTCTCGTCTCCAACTGGACCCGAATCTGCGCAAGAGAGGTGACGTGAGACTCAATATGACCACAAATGACGCTCGACAATGAAATGAGTATGACATGATATGCATAAGAAATAATATCATATCATGAAGATGTTCATGTGCACAATAAATGCCTATCAAAGCTCATATTCAATCGTTTCATTCATAAATCATACGTTCGAATCCATTCACGTTCATAACTTCCATAAATCAATTCAATTCAATGCATAATTCACCAAAAATGCTCATACCACATAATTCATCAAGTATATAAGTCATATGGATCATAAGAAAGACCACAATAAGTAATTAGGGTTCACAAACCAACAATCCAAGCATTCATGCGCATTTAAGGAGCAATTTAGAGCATATGAAGTCATACTCGCACATAACACATCAAGCGAATCCATAAATTTCACAAAATAAACATAATACATCATATAACATGTTAGGATCATAATCGGGGTGGGAAATTACAAGAAAAGTGGAAAGAAGTACAAGAAGAAGCTCCGAACACGTTCTTCGCCAAATCTGCCAGTTTTTCCACACTGCGCAAGGTCCGGTAAAATAAGTATATCTGATGATTTAGAATTCTAAATTGAGATTTGTTTGTGGGAAATGAAAATATATACGTAGATATTTCCAGCAAGGTATGGCACGAATCGTGTTTCAAAACGAGGTGAAAATGGCGTAGGAGCGAAGTTGGGTGAGTGCGGTTTTCCAGTGAAGTGTCCACACAAAAAGTATTTGGGTATATCTCCCAATATAGAAAAGATATTGAGGTGAAATCAAGGGGAGATAAAATTAGACTCAAAGAGGATTCTATTCCTAGGCACAGGTCGTAGACTGCTACGACTTCTGCCACAGGTCAAATGGAGGACAAACGAAGTCTTCACGGCCGCACGAATATTGGCCTGAAAACCTGCACGGCCATGCGGGAATCAAAATTTGCAAATCTCGAACATTCCTCGCGGCCGTGCGGATTTATAGGGTAAAACGCACGCGGCCGTGCGGTCTCCCCTGTTCCAAAAACTCGAGGAAAAAGGGCACCATGGTTCTTCAACCAATCCGTAGCTATGACATCAAGGCATGTTTAGGCAACAAAAACAACACAAAAACCGCACATATGCATGTTCCAAAATCGCACCAAAGATCAAAACGTGAATGAAAGGAAAAGAGTGTTCAATTCTTCATTTTCTTCAACAAGATCATTAATGGCAAGTCCATGGATGCTCAAGTACCATATAATACATGTTTATAAATGAAATAAGGAAGCTATTGGGACCTCATTCATGCATTAAAACAAGAAAGCTAGCCACGGAACAACATATACCCAAAATCATGCTCAAACCCTCATATATGCACATATCCTCCATAACTCATGCAACCTCAAGCTCTACATGCATATGATGGCTTAAATGAAAGAGGGAATCATGCCATGAAGAAATCTATACTCACATGTCAAGGAAATGAAGAGATCAAGGTGATGGCTTGAGGTGGAAGATGATGAATAGTGGCACTCTTTTCCTTTCTTCTTGGCTCCCGATTTTCAGCTGATATTTGGAGGGTTTGGAGTGTAAATTTGGAAATGAAATATTAAGGGCTGATGGATCTTTAAGTAAGGGAGATATGGGTTCAAGTTTTACTCCATTTGGGTTAGTATAGAGAGAGATATGGACCTTTTAATGGGCATGGGTCATGGTGGCGGGTTTGCTTGATATGTTTGGATTCCGGTTATGTTTCGGATGGTTAAACGGGTTCAGGATTATGCAATGAACACATAATTTCACTTATAACACATAAATGCATGACATGCTCGAAAATCATAAAATTCAGAAAACACGAGACAAGGAAACGGCACACGAACATATCATACATGCGCGATTAGTTCAAGAGTTCGAATAATCCATTTAAACACAACTTCAATAATCAATAAATCATATTGGCAAATACTTCAAATTATCTCAAGTTAAATCACATAATTACTCAATTAAATGAATTAAATTCCGCACTTAAGAAGGCTCACTCTAAACCTAAGCCACCGAAAGATCGGGGTGTCACAACCAATATAAAGGACGGATGACTATGTAATTAAGGTTGGTCATGGAAATCAAAATAAAGCTACGGTGAAGAGTTGGGAATGAAGAAAATAAGAAGCCATGAGATTTGATGATGGGGGAATTGGAGTACCAAATGTTCGGGCAAAGAAGGATTAGGACTAACCATCAAATGAGAAATTCGAGTCTTATGGATGGATGCAAAGAAAAGCAAGGAAGAATAGAAGACCGTGGGAAGTTGGAGATGATCAACAGTTCTGAGAATCCAAAGAAGAGTCCAATTTCAGAGCTTAGGCTCCCTTCTACGGTGAACGGTAATCACATTCATTCATGGCATGTGCATCATCAATTGCATTAATTTAGTTAATGCTTTTACATATGTGCTTAATTGATTTAAGTGTAAATTTATTGCATGTCTTGAATGTTAAAAACGTGTAACATGCACCGAATATTCTTAATTGACATGCATAGCTTAGTGTTTACCTTATAGGAAAGTTTTTGCACCTCGTTGTCAAAAGCTACTTTGATCGAATGATGTTGATGCCGAGAAAGAGTTTTGGGGCTACAATGGATAAATAAATTTGGGATGAGATTTTGGGAGTAGGTGGATTTGAATGGGAGATGGAAATAAGAGAATTGATATGTCATTCCAATTAATCACCTTAAAGTAAATATAAACAAGGGAAATAAATTCGCAACAACCCTCGGGTTAAGCGTATCAAGGAGAAGAGTTTGAAGGAGTTGTGAACTTGGTCGAGAAGAGAATGGATTAAGCTCAACAACCGGGAAGGAGAATTCTTAAGGGGAAGAGCACAACCATAGAATCACCTTAAGTTTTAAGTCGAGCTAAGGAATTACTTCAAGCCGATATAAGGAAGAATACAAGCATAGCAAATCTTGGAATTTTAAGAGAATGATAAGAATAAGGTAAGAGAACATAGCGGGCGAGCTTCAAGACCGAAGTGAATAGACTCCCAAGAGCGTATAAGGATGAGACGTTTTTCTCGATTGGTCAAGAGATAAATTCGAAGGATGATTGGTGTAAATAAATCAAGTCATTGGTTTTCCTTAGAGGGATGTAAACTTAACCTTCCAAGAATTGAAGAATAGAGTTTTGGGTGGCATAATTTAGATACCAAAGGAAATGGGAGTAATTAGAAATTGAAGTAAGAATAAAGAGAATATCGGGTAAAAGAAAGCTTGATCAAATTACCATATTTTGTGATGGTAAAAACAAGAGACAATTCAACCAAGCCTTTGGAGTGTAAACCTAGAACATGACGAAAAGTGAAGAAGAACAAATTGTGGTTTATCAATCAATCTCTAAGGTGGACCGAGAGCACTTAGGATGGGTACCATGAACCGAGACATTTGAAGGTTATTTTGAGTACCTGAACCATCAAGCATCGTTACTAAGGAGGACAAGTTGAGTGAATTAAAGATAAGTGCATAAAGTCGAACGCACATTCAAGAACTAAAAAGGAATGATGGAGGAACGAGTAATGGGGTAATCAAGAATCAGGCTTGTAGAAGTTAGAACCGGGTATAGATTGGGTGAAGCCAAGAATTTAAGAATTCAAGAAACAACTCAACCGCAGGGTAAAGCTTTGGCATACAACAATGAGATCATCAACGCCAATTATAAATTTTTGGTGCACGGTTCACTTGAGCATTCATGATCATGCATACATTAAATCATTGTTTTACCTTTTGTTAGTTGTTGCATGTGCTTGATGATTACCTCCTTGCGCATGTCGTGTGCATGAATATGCATGTTCTTGGTTAGCTTGCCGCTGGAGGCAGCTTAGCTCGTGAGTGTTTAGATTTTTCCGGTGAGACGAGGGCCGTGGAGATCCTATGGAGCCAAGTCCAACAAACATCGAAGAATTTGATCAAGAATGGTTCGAATCACACAGCATCGAACCTAGACCTAGAGTCACTGAAGAGCTCGGTCAGGTTCATGGTTGTGAGTTGTGGCTGTAAAGACACTGGACTCATTTCAAATCGAACCCCAAGAGTTAGGTCGTAGTAGACTCAAATGATGAGAGTTGAATCCTTCGGACCCTCTTGTTGTACGAGTCCAATCGAGCTGCTCGCTTAATGCCGGATTGAGTTCGAGAACGAGCCTTCCCTACAACGAAGTCAAGACCCCTGTTGTTTGAATACCCTCTCTGAACTAATTCCTGTGAGGATGTCGCGAACCCGCGTGGGATGAACACAGAGAGTTGTGCTAAGAGTCTAGAACTCAAGGCTTAGGATCTGAGGACAGATCCTTCTTAAGGGGGAGAGATTGTGAAACCCCGTATTTTTAAGACTAACCAGGTATGGCGTTATGAGTGTGGTCAGGCCGAGAGCTACATGACTTAATTGTTTGATTATGAAATTTATGTGAATTATGTGTTTACTTAATTATTTACGTGATTTAATTGTATCTACATGTGTACGTTAACGTTTGTTCATTTTGATTTAATCACACGTACACATTATTCCTTTCCCGAGCCTCACCTTTTATACCTCGTGAAATTCTCGAACTCGATTCTTATCTCTTTTATTTAATTCGAGAACTTAGTTCTAACCCGGTTATATTTTAATTCGAGCTAAAACCACACAAAATATCACCACACACAAATATCTCCCGACCGGGCCTTACACATATTTCACTTTCTCCTTTTTCCTCCTAACAAAACAAGACACCACACTCTTCATTCTTCCTTCTTTTTCTTTCCTCCTTCTTCAATTTGTCCATCCAAGAGAGAAACCACCACCACCACACCTCACCACCGTCGGCCGCCTCGCCACTCCGGCACCACCACCATTTCTCTTCTTTTCTTTCATCCTCACACCAAGATCAAGGGAAACAAGAAATCAAGAAAAAGAAGGAAGAAATCAAGGAAGGAGAAAGAAGATAGCTCCACCAAGTCCGGCAAGGAATCCGGCGATCCAAGACCACCACGTGCTCACCCTCAATGTCCTCGCTCCATTTCCGGTAAAACCCCTTTTATTTCTTGGTGTATTTGGAGATAAATATGTGTATGTATATGTGTATGCATAGGTTATATATATAATTGGTGGGTTTGAATTTTGTGAATTGAATCTTGGTTTAATACTTGTTTTATGTGATATATATGTGTATTTTGATGTATTTTGGTGTATTATTTGATCCGGAGGTGGGTTCGGGACTTTCCCCTTCGAACCCCTACTTCTCTGCTCTTTTTTTTTTGTGGAAGATGAACCAACATGGGCGTGTTAAACCTCAGTTCATTATCATCATGGCCGTGTTAAACCTTTGAACAATAATTTTCTGCCTGACACGGCCATGTTCGTTTTCAGGCCAATTTTGACACGACTGTGTCCACCTTGTTTCTACGCAGTTTTGGCTGAAATTTTAACTGTAAAAACCATTTTGAGTATAGAACATTCTTCAATTGGTTTTACCTCAAAAACTATTCTAGATTATGATATATAGCCTGCGTAAAATTGTGTCGCCACTTCGCCAAAAAACTGCTTTCGTTCAACTTCCGACCTGCGTCATTTTTACGTCGCTTTGAACCATATTTCGAGCCATATATATTTGAAAAGAAATATGTGTCCAGTTTAATTTCCAAGAAACAAAACTAAATTCTCATTTCTCAATCTCAAGATATGATCGTTTTTCTACAGCTTGTCCATTTCGGAAAATTTTTTATTTATGCCCTTTCTTGCTCGGAACCGTTTCTTATGTTTTCTTCCATTTTTTCTTGCACCTATTCACCTCTAAACTTTCTCTCAATTTGTTTTAGAATGTTTATGTATATGTATTTGTCCTTATTTGCATTTTATTTCACCCCGAGTAGTGTAGATTGTTTGCACGAAACATGTTTACATATTGTTATGCATCTATATGTGGTGAATGCATTAATTGTGCACATGAACGTGTTTTATGATGATAATTAAATATGATGAGCTATGTAATCTCTTGAATTACATGTAATCGATTTGAATATGAGCTTTGCCTAAGTGTTACATCCTTCAAGTGTTTATGCATACGTCGTACGTCATTGTGGTTCATCTTTGAGTCTAAGTTCGGTATTTCTATCTTCAGTTGGTTCAGGTGCACCCAGGGTGGTGTTTCGAGGTCTATTATGATTCGGGGGTGAATCATTTGTTCGGTTCTTGACTTCGTCAATGTAAGGTGAGATTTTAGGATTTTCTTTTAGTTAAAGCGATCTATAATCCTATGTGCTCGTTTTCAAGCCTGCATGCGAATATCCTATTATATTTATAAAATAGATATATGTTTGTATAAGGTATGTGTATGGCCTTGTCGTTCGATTAAATATTTTTGAACTATATGTACGAGCGTATGTAAGATTGAAATGTTTTCAACGAGGATATGCTCCAAACCGTGTATCTTCACGCTAGCTCGGGATTAGGATGACACGAAGAGGTACGTTTATAGCATATGCTAAGTTGCAAGGAAAGGTATGCTCGATAAGGTGCGTAAGTTATGTTTTACAAATTATGATAAGTTGTTAAGCGAGGTAAGCCCTGAAATATGGGAATTGGTTATGGTAAGTAAGTTGCGCCCTGGGAATTGTGGGTAAGGACACCCGGAACGGCAAGGGCCATTGGGATAAGCCTGTGCATGATTCTCATTAGTAGTACCTCGCGCGATTCCAGGAGGTTGATGAGGCGTGATGCTCCGAGTACTTAGTGGGATAGCTACCCCTCGTACATAAGTAAGTAGGTGGAGAGGGTTTGATTCCCGATCACCATGGCATTGGGGTTGGATTGTTTTATAATATTTTCAACTTTAATACGTATGTTAAGATATGAAAGTAGGTTGGAAATCCGTACTGACCGGGTATAAGTTATGTTAAGTTACGATGATTATGAAATGGGATAGGATCATTCTTTAAGCTTTAATATGTTATGTTTGGATTACGATAAGTTTAAGTTTATGTATAAGCATAAGTGTAAGTATAAGTATGAATTGAGTTTGGTTTGAAAATGGTTTTGGTATGTAAAACCCTGCTCCCAGTTCATAATCTTTCTTTTGATATGTGCTCTGCTCTTTATTATATATAGTGTGAGTATGTTTAGCCCCATCACTCAATTGAGCTGTAAGACTGACCCTCTCTCTCCCAAATCTTTTTAGTGTGCAGGTTTTCTTGGAGTTTGGAGCTAGGCGGAGTTGTGTCGATTCTCTTGAGTCAGTCAAGTCTGTTCTAGAGAGTTTACATTTGCATTTGTAATATTTTGATTTCGAATCATTGGGTAAAATTTGTATTTGCACGTTTATATATTAATGGTTTAATTGCCCTTGTCGGGCTTTGTTGTGAATTAAAAAGAGGCCTGAGATGCCCAAGTTTGCTTGTGAATTGTATGTTTAATTTCTGCAGGCCCGTGGCCCAATGCTTGTGTTTTATTTTAGTCTTCCACTGTGCTTGGGTGGTTTTTGATTTGTCACCTGTTCGCTATGGTTTGATTCGGGTGTAGATTCTCTATTTCGTTACTCGGATCAGGCCACAGTGCGGGGGATGTAGTGCCTCACGTGCGGGGTGCTACAGTCTTAAAGCTAAGAGCATTTCATATCCATTTGATCTCAATCCAAGAAACTCTTTTCTTGATGTTTTGATCAACTGCCTTGGCCAAGGTCTCCATATGGCATATGAATGACTTACACAATAAAAGATCATTTTGCATAATGCAAGTGTAGGTCCTTTCTTGATTCTCATTCACTTTCATGAATCACTTGTGCAGCCCCAACATAAGCCTTGAATCTCTTGTCATTGTTGACACTATTTAAAGTTTATGCCTAAGACTGCAAAGTTAACTCATAATGTGACAATGGAACCTCAAGTCTAAGGATAACTTAATCACATCAATGACTCATGAGATATTTCATAATCTGGAAGTTTTCATTTCCTGAAATAAAAACTTCCGTTCTCATTTAGGAATCTTCTCACACGAGGCACCTCAGTGAACCTACTTAGACAAGTAGCACCCCCATGTATCACGCACATATCAACTATACACTTTGCACCTCCATGAAACAAGGTGGTCCTTCTTACGGGGGCGATCACACGAGCAAGCCTCAAAAGAGCTGAGTTGACACTGCCACTCTCTGTAGGACTCATTGACTTGGAGTATTTTATTAATCATAACTTATGTGATATAGGGCTCGTCTCATAAATCATTTCATCTAAATGGTAGAATCCTATAACTCATCTGGATTAGGGGAGTTCTTACACATGCACACGTAATGGAAACACACGTATTGGCATATAAAGAAATGTTTGACTTTGATATCATCAATCATACACTACTCAAAGATTATCTGTGATATAAGGAAAGTCCAAAACGGATTATGATTAAACGGCTTTCTAGGCACCTTTCCAACTTTAGTCTTTTCTACGACATGGTAAAGATTTGAGGATTATTCTTAATTTTTCTTCGAAAATTCGAGTTGGCATGTTAGGTAGATAATTAATGACTAAACAAAATTAAAAAGTGTCACATATTTAACTATAACTTTCATTATTTAATAAAATGTCCCACTTATATAATTTTTTATTTTATTTTTTCCAAGTTTACCCACATAACATATCAACTCAAATTTTGTAGGGAAAATTAAGAAAATTTGTCAAATTTGCGTCATGTAGGATATGGAAGACTAAAATTAAAAACAAATCAAAATAAAATTGATTAAATATGATAAAAGGTCACAAAAAAAGAGCAAAATTAGAGGAAAAAAATGAAGCATTACTCCGTTTAGGGTTGAGGGTTCATATATTGTAAGACTATAGAAGAAATTCTCCCTCGGAATTCCGTCGGGAAATAGTCCATAGGAAAAACCCTTCTCGGAATTTAAAACCATGCAACTGAAAATCGAGGGAGAGAATCTAAAAATAAAAAATAAAATAAAATAATTCCGACATGAATTCCCTCAAAATCCTGTCGGGCTAGTCATATTTTGAAAAAACAAGTAAAATGATATTCCGACGGGAATTCCATTGGAAATCCGTCGGATTTTGCATAAAATAAAAAATAATTAATATTTTTAGACGGAGTTTTCCTCGGATCCGTCAGATTTTTCCAGAAATACAAACATAATTTAAAAGTTTCTGATGGATTTTCCCTCGAAAATCCATCGGATTATTCCTAAAATAAAAATATATTTAACTTTTCCGTCGGAAAATTGTCAAAATTTGAAAAATAATATGTTTTTTCCGACGGAGGTCCCCTCGAAATACTGCCGTTATGTCCTAAAACATAAAATATATATATATTAATCCCAACGGATTGCTCGTCGGAAACCCATTGGAATTGTCATAAAAATGAAAAGAAAATTTATCAAATTTGACGGGTTGCCGAGAGACATTCCGTCAGAATAGTTTTAAAATATAAAAAAAGAAAAATTTTCGACGGATTTCCGAGTTCTGTCGGGATTTAAAACTTGAATAAATATTTATGCATTTCCGCGTAGGGGTGTGCTCTGAGCCGAGCCGGCTTGTGAGCCAAACAAGCCAAGCTCAAGCTGGCTTGACTCGAACTCGGACAATATCAAGCTCAA
>JBBMKE010360109.1:0-13118 GCA_037834125.1 Lippia alba | reverse complement strand
GGTTGTGCATGGCTCGAAGTTGATATCGAACTGACTTAGCTCAATAGACCATTTGATCAACCTTCCAGATACATCGGATTTGGCGAGGACTTGCTTGAGGGGTTGATCAGTGAGCACTGTAATGGAGTGCGCCTGAAAATATGGTCTTAACCTTCGTAAAGCATTGATGAGAGCAAAGGCAAATTTCTCAATCTCTGTGTAGCGTTTCTCCGCCCCTTGCAAGGTTTTGCTCAAATAATACACTAGCAGGTGCTTTCGCTCACGTACTACGACTAGCACTGCGCTGGTGGCTTCTGAGGAAACGGAGAGATAGATAAACAAATGCTCTCCTTGTATAGGTTTTGTCAAGAGTGGAGCACGCGAAAGGTACTGTTTCATGCTTTGAAGGGCTTGCTCGCACTCTGGTGTCCATTCGAAATTTCGAGCGTTGCGCAGAATCTTGAAAAAGGGTAAGTTTCTATCGGCGGACCGAGAGATAAATCAGTTAAGGGAGACTATCTTCCCAACTAACACCTAAACCTCTCTCACATTTCGAGGGGAAGGTATATCAAGGATGTCCTTGATCTTCTCTGGATTGGCTTCGATCCCTCGTTGGCTAACTACGTAGCCAAGGAACTTACCGCCTCGCACCCCGAATGTGTATTTTTAGAGGTTGAGCTTCATGCCGTATTGCCTGAGGATATTAAACACTCATCAGAGGTCATCCAAATGCGAGCCTTGATGCTCGCTCTTCACAATCATGTCATCCACATAAACTTCCATGGACTTACCAATTTCAAGTTCGAACATCCTATTAACCAAACGTTGATACATCGCCCCAGCGTTCTTGAGGCCAAAAGGCATGATCAAGAAGCAATAAACTCCCACGTGTACCACGAACGAGGTTTTTGGGCGATCCTCGGGAGCCATGAATATCTGATAGTACCCTTGAAATGCATCCATTATGATCATAAGTTCGCAGCCCGCAGTTGAATCCACTAGTTGATCTATGCGAGGTAGAGGATAAGGATCTTTGGGGCAAGCTTTGTTCAAGTCTATGAAGTCATTACACATATGCCACTTGTTTGTACTTTTGGGCACAAGAATGACATTACAGAGCCATTCCGGGTACAAGATTTACTCAATGTATTGAGCGTCAAGGAGTTTGTTGACCTCCTCTTCAATGACTTGCTTTCTGAATCCATGGACACCCCTCTTCTTCTGCTTGATGGGCTTGAAGGCCGAATCAATGTTAAGTCTGTGTACTATGACGCTTGGGTCAATGCCAGGTAAATTCGAGGATTTCCAAGCAAAGACATCGAAGTTCTCTCAAATGAAGTTGATCATCATGACCTGAACGGGTCCCTCGAGGTTCGAGCCCATCTGTGTTGTCTTCTCAGGGTTCCTTGGTTCCAATTCGATAGTGAGGAACTTTCCCGCTAGTTCTATTCTCACATCCGGTCGAGGCGCTTCAAGCGCTCTTTTCTTATCTGCCTCTCCCGATGGTTGATCCTCGTCACTCTCCGAGGATTCCTCCACGGCACCTGGGGGCTCATCACTCGGAGAAGCTTTGGGCCCTCATTTCTTGTTCTTCCTTTTGTAAAGTCTGGTCTATTTACGCTCGGGACCGTCTTCATCGAGCTTCGGAAAGTCGACGATCTTCTTCATGGATCCTTGCTGAACGGTTTGTCTTGGCTTGTGGCTGCGAAGGGATAAGATGTAGCATTCTCAAGCTTCCTTCACATTGCACAGAACCTCACATGTTCCCTTGGGGATGGGGAATTTGAGCTTTTGATGATACGTTGAAATAACGGCTTTGAAATCCACAAGGGCGGGATGCCCAATGATGATATTGTAAGGCAGATCCACTTCTACTACGGCATACAAAACACTCAGAGTCTTACGCTGTGGGGCGCGACCAAAAGAGGTGGCCAAACGTATTTATCCGCGAGGACAATCTCGGAACCCCAAAGCCAATGAGGGCTGTTCTGAGAGGTTCGAGGTGAGTGTTAGTGAGGTTCATCTTTTGAAACGTAGAGTAAGGCAAAACGTTGACTGAGCTTCCACTATCGACCAATACCCTCTTTACAACATGGTTGTGTACATCTAAGCTAACCACCATGGGGCAGTCGGAGGTTTCACTGACCCCATGAGGTGTTACAATGTGCTCTAAGTCCCTATCAGTAAAGCCAACAATGTCATTCTCCGTCAAGCGTTGGTTGGCTTCCATGGAGTACACAGATTGTACTCGCTGGGACTTTTGTCGTAGCTTCGTAGAAGTGGCCGCGAGAGGCATTAGAATCCCCTCCCGAGGATCCTCCAGTAATCATGTGGATGACCGCATAGGGTTGGTTTTCAAGCTCTCCGGCTTTCTTCTTTCCTCGGTCACTTCCTTCGGCCTGACGGTGGGGAGGACTCCTTGAGCGTGAATGGCTCCTGCTCTCATCCTGAGTTTTCTCTTTGCATCGCTCGTCGAATCTCTCGAGGGCCCTCACGAATTCATTGAGGTGACCCCCAGTAATGAGTCGCTAGATTTCTGTCTCGAGTTGGCGGCATTCATTGGTATCGTGGCCCTTTTATTTATGAAAGGTACATTATTTTTCGAGCGTCTCTAAGCCTCGGTCTCTCTCATTTTCGGCGGTCGCTTGAAGAGCTTTTTATCTGCCAAGGAATAAATTTCAGTAATAGGTCTGTTGAGCAGGATACGCTCGCACACAGATCATCGTGGTGGCGAAGTGTTCTTCTTTAAATGGGGTGGACTGCGGCGACGGTTGTTTTTAGTTGGCTCGCTCCTCTCTAGGGCCCTTACCATTGGAGAGGGGTTCGCCAATGCTCGCTCCTGAGCTTGATACATTTCCCCCAGGATGAAGTGGGAATCAGCAATTTCCCTTAGTGCGAGCATGGATTGGGGCTTCTGCTTTGCTACCTCTTCCACAAACTCCTTGCTAACATAGTTCTTCATGTTGATAGACTGGAAAAGGACATGCCTAACGAATACCATCGAGGGTTGCCCTACTAGTAGGACCTCCTTGTTGAACCGTCCCATAAAGGATCTGAGGGTCTCATTGGGTCCCTGAACTATGTGGTAGAGCATTGTCGCGTCGGGAGCAGGTGCCTTCAGGGAGTTGAAGTGGCTGAGGAAGGCGTTTGTTAGATCTCCATACCCTCGGATTGGGCACAGAGGGAGCTTGTCGTACCATTCCTGGGCCATACCCTCGAGGGAGGTGACGAAGAGCTTAGCCCAGTAGTGCAGGGGATACTCGTAGAGGTGCATCAAATGGGTGAAATGGTTGAGAAGCTCTGCAGGGTCGCTGGTTCCAGCATATCTGTTGATGGATATGGAGATCTTACCCATCCCTGCTCGGGTCATGAGGACTTCATCCACGAGGGGTGAGACCTCCAGAAGTTGGTACTCCCCTCTGTTCCTACCGTACTCCCTGCGATCTTCACAGCACTCTCTTCGGTCGGCCTGAAGCTTCGTCGTGGCTCGCGAGCATCTCTGGCCCTGGACCCCTCGCCCCCCTGATGGGAGACTTGGGACCATGCTCGAGAGAGTTGTTGCACTATGTCCTGGAGGTTATTAAGTTGGTTTTGAACATTGAGAAGTTGGGGGTTGATTTCATCTCTCGAGTTTTCTCTCCGAGAAACCCGGGATTGGACCTCTTCGTCATTATTTTCTCTCCTGACCCTCTGCGGCTCGACTCCATTTAGCAGAGAAGGTGGAGGGAGTTGCTGATCAACCCTCAGGGGCGCATTATTCCTCGGCGGAGAAGGTGGTAATGGAGGTTGTGGCTGTTGTGCATTTTGCACGGGTATCTAGGCATTCTGCGCTGTCTCTAGGGGATGTGTTTGTAGTCTTCCGAGCGGGGAATCTCCCGCATTCCCCGCTCCAGTGGGGAAGTACGTTGTGGTGAAATGTTTCCACGGGTTCTGCGTGGCTTGCGTCTCGCACTGAACGTAGATAGCCAGCAGCTGTTGCTCGGTCATTTGGGGCATTTCGACGCCCTGGATTTCACGAGGTAGCGTCATGGGCAGTTGTAAGTTTCCTACATGGTAAGGCTGAACGGTCGGGAGTAGGTTGGACACCATGCCAACCATCATACTCGGTATGAATCCGGGTGTGTATCCTTGCATTACCCCAGGCTGCATGAGAGTTGCGTTCTGTGAAGGCATCAGCGTAGTCGTGAACGCTCCAACGCTCGCGGTCCCTGCAACGTTGGAAGGGCCTGCTACAAAAGTAGGAATGGTGGGCAGTGTTGGTGGAAGACTTGGATTGGATGAGTTGGTTGCATTTGACATATCTATGGTCAAATCTATTCCTCCCACCGAGGCAATGGTGGCTCCGATGGCGGTACCGACGGTGGCCCCTCCTCCAAAAGCCTGTTCATTGAAAGGAGGGAGGATCCCTCGGTTATCAGCAGTCCGAGAAAGCGTGGTGACCATTTCTGAGGTTGATATAAAGCACAATCAAAGAGAATTGATGAAAATTGAATTGGAGAAACAAATCCAAAAATGGGTGTTACTATTCGACTAGTTTATCAAAGACGGAGGCTGGGTGAGATGGTTTCCCACAGATGGCGCCAAAAATGATGGTGTCGGAATTGGTAAGAGGAAAATCAACACCAATCACTCTCTATTTGTGTGAAGAAGGGAAGACCATCACAGGCGTTGAGCCTCAGGAACTGGGTTCCCGTTGAGCATGGATTCTACCAGCTAGGGTAACACCCAAGGAAGAAAGTAAAGTTGTAAGAAGCTTGAATGTGCAGCAATGGGGTTTTTCCAATTCAGTGTGTGTTTCTTGTATGTGAAGAAATGCAATATAGCCGGTGAAGATGACTTGAGGAAAGTGTAGTGACATTCATCTATTTATAATTTGAGGGTGAGGGTAATTAAGTAATAGTACCGTGTGGTCTTGGAATAGTGTTGCCCTAGACACGTGTCGGAACGTGAGGGCTGGAAAGTGACGTGCGTGCGTCACCGTCACCTTTTTTACGGTTATGTCAGGCTGGTGTGTCAGCGGCAGTTAAGGGATTATTCCATTGAGCGATGAGGTGCTCATGCCAGTAACCGAGCGTATGGATGCTCGGATATAGTCCCTTGAGAAAGGGTGCAAGGGCATGGACTCTTCGAGCGCTAGAGGCTTGAGGGTTGACTCACACGAAGATGAGGTTTTGTTGGGGGGTGATACCTCTTAGGAGATCATCCGCGAGGATTAGGACTGGGCATGAGCCGCGAGCCTCACATATCCGAGCGTTACATTAAATCCGTCGTTGGGTCATGAAGGGAGTCTTCCACGATCATGCCAAGCGGACGGCTGAGATTCGAGCGTATTTTGGGTCCATCAATTTGTATTATTTACAAAACATTCTTAAATTATATAATTATATTTTAATAAATTAACAATGTATACCAATTATAATTATAATTTATATTGTATATAAATTATTATAAACTATTTGTATATAATATGTTATATAATGCAAACACATAAATATATCATGTAATACATATTTCTCTAATATATATAATATATAAACTAATAATTAATATATATTATATATAATTATTATATATGTTACTATATATACATAGATATAAATAATTACGTAGGGTTATTTTTGCAAAAAATAAAAAATATAAGGTTTTAAATGAGAATTTTTTTACAAGTTTTTTTAGCTCATTTCGAAAAACACGAGGGGTTCCGCTGCAATAATCTATTAAGGGTGTTAAAGTCATTACACACGCAAAAGTTATATCAGAACACCAAAATACTCGCAGTCAACACGCATGTGTTTCTCAAAAACACGCCTTATGGTTTTTTTTGCAAAAAATAAAAAACATAAGGTTTTAAAAGAGATTTTTTTTTTCACAAGATTTTTTCAGCTCATTTCAAAAAACACGAGGGGTTCCACTGCAATAATCTCTATAAGCGAATAAAAGAACCGAATCTTTTATATAATAAAACATGACTTCCTTCCATGATCAATTAATTTATTTGCCATATTGATAAGTTAATAATTGAAAACCAAAACAAATCATTTCCTGAGCAGGAGATGGTGGGTGCTGGAAGTGAGACATCAGCCACAACTTTGGATTGGGCCATGGTAGAAATGCTGAAAAATCCAACAACTTTGGAAAAGGCACAAGCAGAAGTCAGAAGGGTTTTCGATGAGAAGGGATATGTCGACGAATCAAACATTCATGAACTAAAGTATCTGAAATTTGTTATCAAAGAGACGCTAAGGCTGCATCTACCATTACCATTATTACTACCAAGAAGAAGCAGGGAGAAATGTGAAATTAATGAATACGAAATACCAGTCAACACGAAAATTATTGTGAATGCATGGGCAATCAATAGGGATCCAAAGTATTGGAAAAACTCTGAAATCTTTGAGCTGGAAAGATTCATTAATGGCATTGTCGACTATAAGGGTAATCATTTTGAATATATCCATTTTGGTGCCGGAAGGAGGATGTGTCCCGGCATGACCTATGGGATTGCAAATATTGAGCTTCCTCTTGCAATGTTTATCTATCATTTTGACTGGAAATTACCTTCTGGAATGAAAAATGAAGAAATGGATATGACCGAACGGTTTGGAATGACTGTTTCTAGGAAAAAAAGTTTGCATGTTGTTCTGGATGTTAAAAGACCTTTGCCAACCAAATGGTGCATATAAGAATTGCTTTCTAGAGTTTGTCGGGGGCATAACGATATGCCTCATGGAAGTGCAACAATATTTTGTATTTGATCATCGGTTATCTTTACCAGCTACTATCGTGATACTTGATTTGAGTACCTGTGATGGACTTAATTAATGTCGTAAGGAAAAATAAAAAAAAGAAAAAAATAATAAAATTATTTATCAACATAGTGTGAATGTAATAAATTTGTAATGAAATTAATAAAAATCGGTAACTCTGCACACTCAATAATGTTAGTGTAAATAAAAAAATTGTTATTCTTTAAATACATGTTGAACAATGCAAGCAAAAAATTTGCTATTATTTAAAGGGCTAATCACAGACATCCCTCTGTCCTTTGGGATTTAGTACGCTTTGTCTGATAGATGAACTTATCCTTTCGAGACCTTAGAGTCGTCTCAAACTCGTATTGCAAATCACTAGAAAGACCGACTGGTATGGAGAAAAGGGAGATTGGAGAGATCACAGAGAATTTAGGGTTGGAATGTAAAAATATTATTGTTGCTTAAGAAAAAAGTTCAATACTACCAAGACTATAAATACTCCAAGACTCCTAAATACTCTAGGAAACAATAAAGAAAATAACTAAATCATAAAACACGTTAAATAACTCCTTATTCCAAAAGAACTAATTAAACATATGTCTGCTAACGTTTCTTGTTCACCACGTATGCCTTGTGCCATTCAGGCTTCTTCCTCCTACTCCTGCTTCGCCTCAAACTTGAGTTTGCCTGAACATCATCTGGTTCTTCACCAACATCATCATGCGGCATTCCTACTATTACATCTTTAGCATGCTGAACCATATCACTCCCCCCTCCTTAAGACACCACCTTGTTCTCAAGGTGAAGATCAGGGAAATGACGCTGCAAAGTAGACACCAGTTCCCAAGTAGCATCATCCAACGACCCGCCCGACCAGCTAACTAACCACTGATCTTCCAATACACCATTACACAAAACAGTCTGCGCTTCATGAACCTGAACAAGCCGAGAAGGAATAGCCCCACTCACGAAATCATCCGGTAAGGACGCCTGAACAATAACCCCATCATTATCTCGAGGTTGAAATTTTTGTAACAACGAAACATGAAAAATAAGATGCACACGCGATGATTCAGGTAAATGGAGCTTATAGGCCACCGGACCCACCTTAGCCAAAACCTCAATAGAACCATAAAAACGTTGCGACAGTTTCTGACTTCGACGACGGACTACGGAATGTTGGCAGTAAGGCAGTAATTTTAGCAACACCATATCACTCACTTCAAAACTAACATCACGCCTCTTAGCGTCCCCAATCTGTTTCATAAGAACCTGCGCAGCAGCCAAATGTTTGCGCAAATCACGTAACGAACAATCTCGTTCCTCCAAAAGTTCAGCTACCGCTGGCACCTTCCCCTCGCCTCTCCGATATGGCACCAAATCTGGTGGAGGACGACCATAAACAACTTGAAAAGGCGACATACGCAAACCCGAATGATAACTGGTGTTAATAGAAAATTCCGCCCAAGATAACAATACCGTCCAATGATTCGGTCATTCATAACAAAACGCGCGCAGATATTGCTCAAGAGTACGATTCAATACTTCAGTTTGCCCATCCGTCTGTGGATGAAACGCCGAACTATGCTTAAACGTAGTACCACTTAACTGATGCAATTCATGCCAAAACCGGCTCGTGAACACAGCATCACGATCTGCAACAATCGTCGCCGGAATTCCATGTAACTTAACTACCATCTCAGTAAATAAATGTGCGGTACGATGCCCATTAAAGTCTCCCGGAAGGGCCCCAAAATGTGACCCCCCATTGGATTGTTATGATATTCCTTAATAAGCTGGAAACGAAGGTCAGAGTCGTGGCCCACACAAATGCGGTGATTATAGAAAACCAAACCATCCCGTACCACAAATGGATAAGCCAAAGTGCCTGCTACATGAGCAACATGAAGGTCCTTCAAATCAGGCTAAGTAGTGTTCTCCATTCTCAATAATTCCAAGATTTTCGGCTGGGGTAATGAAACCAAGTGAAGAAAAGAGTGCAAAGAGACCTCATCCGTTCGACGGGACAGAGCATCTGCAACCACGTTAGTGGTGCCGGCTTTGTATTCGATCTTAAAATAAAATCCCAGCAACTTTCGAACATAGAACTGCTGATCGGGCGTTTGGACCACTTGTTGTAGCAGTTCGCGAAGACTTCGTTCATCCGTGCGAATCACAAATTCGCGGCCCAAAAGATATTGGCGCCACTTTTGAACAGCTTCCACTATCGCTACAACTCCTTATGGTACATGGATGCCGTTAAGCGTCGAGGCCCCAATTTCTTGCTAAAATAGGTGACTGGTTGCTCACACTGAAGTAGTAAAGCCCTAATTCCCCTGGCGGACGCGTCGGTATCAACAACAAAAGTAACTGAAAATCTGGCAGCCTTAAAATTGGAGCCAAACTCATGGAAGATTTGAGAGTAGCAAATGCAAGTTTCGCGCCCTCCCCCCAAAGAAACTGACCATGTTTGAGGAGATCTGTCAGCAGTGCGGCATTCTGAGCATAATGGTGTATGAACCGCCGATAATAACCCATGAGGCCGAGAAAACCTCGGAGTTGTTTAACTGTCTTTGGTGTCCGCCAACTTACCATGGCCTCAATTTTCTTTTCATCAGCTTTCAAACAACCAGCCGAAATAATGTGGCCTAAGTAGTCAATAGATTCCTGAGCAAATGAACACTTAGACATCTTTACAAAAAACTCATTAGCCTTTAGTAGCGAAAGCACAATCTCCAAATGGATTACATGATCCCGTAAAGTCGGACTATAAATAAGTATATTATCAAAAAAAACGATAACGAATTTTTGAAGATAAGCAGCAAATAACCTGTTCATGCACGCCTGAAAGGTCGAAGGAGCATTCGTGAGGCCGAACGGTATTACGCGGAACTCATAGTGTCCCTCGTGAGTCCGAAAAGCCGTCTTATAGATATCTCTATCATTCATTCGAATCTGGTGATAACCCGAACGAAGATCCAATTTCGTGAATAAACGTGCTGCTCCAAGTTCATCAAATAACTCATCCACTGTCGGTATGGGGAAATGGTCGTGCACCGTAACTGCATTGAGGGCGTTATAATCCACACAAAAATGGCAAGAATTATCTTTCTTTTTCACCAACAACGCCGGAGATGAGAATGGGCTACGACTAGGACGAATGATGCCCTGTTCCAATATCTCGCGAACCAATTTCTCCATTTCATTATTCTGAAACTCAGGATATCGATACGGCCGCACATTGATTGGTGTCGTGCCCGACACCAATTGTATTCGATGGTCACTCCACCTCGCCGGGGGTAACCCTTTAGGTAACTAAAATACGTCACGAAACTTGACCAAAACCCTGCTGATGTCCGGCAAAACATGAAGAGGGGCTTCCTCCAGTGCGGTCTCAGTATCAGATTGAACCAAGAATAACTCATAACACTCAGCCATTTCATGTGAAGCCTGCAAACCAAAAAAGTTGTGAAGCGAAATTTCTTTAGGCGTAGTTGTGTTCCCTTGCAGCTCCAGCATTTTACCACCCCAATTAAACTACATACATGCACGAGCATACTCGTGACAAACTTGGCCAAGCCACTGTAACCACTGGATGACAAGCACTACTTTGGGTCCATGAATGGGTAAGACATAAAGATCCACCAAAAAAACGTTGCATTGCATTAATAACGGCACTGCAAAACATTGTTGTTTGCACAACCACGATGCGCCGTTTCCCACATACACACGAAACGGTGTGACAGCGGCTGCTGGTAAATTCAGTTTCTCAACGACTGTAGGGTGGATAAAATTATGCGTGCTTCCCCCATCAATAAACACCTCAACGATCAACTTGTTTATCATACCCGAAAGACGCAGTGCCCGGGGTCCCGAGAGGCTGTTTAGTAACGAAACGTCACCCGAGATTACGGTCTCAACCTCCTCATCACCAAGATGATTTCCCCACCGTCGGCACCGGAGAAGGTTATGTGGGAAGCAAGGGCGTCCGTGAAGGAGGAACATAAGGGGAAGACCGCGGCCCACTCGTGTTGCGGGGTGGTAATGTGGTACTCCACGCTAAATGTTTGGCCTCTAACTCGCGAGCTAGGGCAAACGACACAGACAGAGAATCTGGCTTGAGAAGAACAATTTCATGTTGTAGATGAGGTTTCAACCCTGCTTGAAACAATGATTGCATATTACACTCCGAGACACCTGTAATACGCACCAAGATTTTCTCAAAGGCCGTCTGATACTCAATAATAGAGTGTGTTTGTTGTACCTTAGCGAGCATACCAAAATAATCAATGTAATTCAACGGGTCGAAACGCAGTTTGAATTTGTTGACGAAATCTTCCCACGAATCCAACAAATTATTCCTTTGACGCCAACGGAACCAATCCAATACGGGGCCTTCCAACATGAGGTCAATCGTTGCAAGCCGAGAAGTTTCCGGAACGTCATAGAAGACAAAGTATTCATGTGCTTGGAATAACCATCCTAACGGGTCAGAGCCGTCGCACTTAGACATATCGATACGGAGTTTGTTGCTGGTATTCAAACCCACCGGAGTTCTCCCGTCAGCACCACGCGTTGAACTGGAACTCACCATCTCGAGACGAGGTCTGTCCGGCCGATGAAGGACCGTGGCAAGGTCCTGTTGCACCGTGTTCACCAATTGCTGCACGGACTGTTGAATAGCCGTATTCTGAGAACGCAACTGAACATCCAATTGCTTCTGAAATTCTGTGAAACGATCCTCACTAATGGCTTCCGACATCGTGACAATGAAAGCACCAGTGATAGATGAACTTATCCTTTCGAGACCTTAGAGCCGTCTCAAGCTCGTATTGCAAATCACCGGAAAGATCGACCGGTACGGAGAAAAGGGAGATTGGAGAGATCACAAAGAATTTAGGGTTGGAATGTAAAAATATTATTGTTGCTTAAGAAAAGAGTTCAATACTACCAAGACTATAAATACTCCAAGACTCCTAAATACTCTAGGAAACAATAAAGAAAATAACTAAATCATAAAACACGTTAAATAACTCTTTATTCCAAAAGAACTAATTAAACATATGTCTGCTAACGTTTCTTGTTCACCATGTACGCCTTGTGCCATTCAGGCTTCTTCATCCTACGCCTGCTTCGCCTCAAACTTGAGTTTGCCTGAACATCATCTGGTTCTTCACCAACATCATCCTGCAGCATTTCTACTGTTACATCTTTAGCATGCTAAACCATATCATTGTCCCCCCTAACTTTTGAATCAGTACGATTATCTCTCTATACCGCAGTCGACCCTATTAATAGCCAAAAGCAACTACAATACTTCGTCCGTCGTATGTCGTTTTTGATCGGTGATTTCTGTTTCGTCGGTTACTAGATTGTAGTTTCGAGACCATTATTATGTTCCTTGCGCCGAGAGCCTATTTGATATATAATATCAACACATTTGAAATCTATTTTGTACATATCTAACTCGCTAAAGGAGCTAAGCATGATATTGAAAGATTTTTATAATATATGCATGTTGAAATTCAAAAATTCGTGACACCCAAAAATAATATTATCAAATGTGGAATTCCAATAATTGATGCAAGAAAACATCAATTAAACTCACTCGACATATTTAATATATAAAATAATAGACCATAGATTGGCAAGAAAAGATAAATAAAGGGTCATGATATATATATCTACACGGAAAATTAAATCTGACTACCCTGCATTTAGGCCTAATTACAATGCAATCCATCATTTTCGAAAATTACATTTTAGTCCCTATAATTTTATTTGATTTGAGGTCTCTTAACAAATTTTGTAAAAATACATTTATGTCCCCGACGGTTTTATGAGTGTTGCATTAAATATATGACCAAAATTACAAAATCATTCCTAAAGTTTATAAAAATAACAAAACGATCCCTACAAAATATGATTTTAACAACAAATCAGGGGCATTTTGAGAATGACATAACGGAATCCTAGAAACCACAAACGGTTCTCAAAAGTTAGGGACTAATTTGTAATTTTTTAAAAATTGTGGACTAAATTATAATTATGCCTAAATGTATAGGGTAGTTAGATGTAATTTTTCCTAATAATTAAAGTTAGATTTACAAAAAAAAATTAATAAACTAATAACAGACTATTTAGTGAGAAGTTCAACTCAATTCCATAGTCTGAGTGATTCCACGGACTCTGGGCCTCCTTCTCCGACTAGTGAAGTTCCATTCTCGACTATCAATAAATTTTAGGGAAAATTACATTCAGGTATCCTGCAAATATGCATAATTACAAATCAGTCCAACTAAATCGCGAAATTACAAAACCCCCATATATTTTGTGTTTGGACTGAGGTCCCTGACGGAAGGGGTAAAATTACCTCGTTGCCCTTGA